>VUQJ01027318.1:10901-21255 GCA_015108635.1 Andinoacara biseriatus
AGGGGGGGACTCCCCCCCCCCCCCCCCCCCCTAGTGACTATCTCTGACAGTTTGCATGATGGTTAAAGCAGAATGAGGCCAGGTTTAAAATATCATCTTTTATTATTCCAATACTAACCTAAACTCGACCATTTACCCGTTTTGGTAGGTGTGGTGACCATGTGCTGCTGAGTGGGGGCCCCCTGGTGGCCAGAACAGGCCTGTGTTCCCAGTATGAGGTGACGGCCGTCCATAGCCTGGGACAGGGATCCTGGGGCCTCCATCGTCGAGCGCAGGGCCTCTCCCTGCCTCTCCAGCTTCAGGTGAGAAAGTGTCTTTGGAAGATGATGATGATGGTGTGATGGCACACTAAAGGCTCTCAGAAAGTTCAGTAGAGGAGTACAACTTCCGTTTTTTTGTATTTGAAATTCTCGAAGCTGTTTTTAAGCCATGTTAAAGATAATTGTCTTTGAAATTGTAGCCTTTAGTATGAGTTGCATTTAAATTAGACCTCTGATTTAAATCCAGATTGAGGATCATACACTACATTGCCAACAGTATCCCATCGAAATCATTTAAATCAGGTGTTCCAGTCACTTCCATGGCCACGGGTATATCAAACCAAGCACTTAGGCATGCAGACTGCTTCTACAAACAATTGTAAAAGAATGAGTCACTCGCTACAGACCTCCAAACTTCATGTGACCTTCAGATTAGCTCAAGAACAGTGCCTAGAGAGCTTCATGGAATGGGTTTTCATGGCCGAGCAGCTGCATCCAAGCCTCACATCACCAAGCACAATGCAAAGTGTTGGATGCAGTGGTTGTATAGCACACTGCCACTGAACTCTAGAGCACTGGAGTCAAGAATCCCACTTCTACATCTGCCAATCTGATGGATGAGTCCTGGTTTGGTGGTTGCCAGAAGAACCATACTTGTCTGACCGCATTGTGCCAAGTGTCGTGGAGCCCAACTCCTGAAAAACACCCCACACCGTAAATCCCCTCTCCACTAAGTTTGGTGGAGGGAGCGGAGACTTTGAGCCAGACCTTCTTGTCATCTGTGTCTGACCTCACAAATGTGATTCTGTTCCCACAAACACTTCTGAACCTTGTGGAAAGCCTTCCCAGAAGAGTTGAAGTTGTTATAGCTGCAAAGGGCGAGCCGACATATTAAACTCTGGATTAAGAATGTGATGCCACTCATGTTTATGTGTGTGCGAAGGCAGATTAGTGAATACTGAAATAGTGTTTGATTGTAAACTTCAAACATGTCTGAGTGCTTTGGGTCATCAGACTATAAAAGTGGTATAAATGGTAAATGGATGAGTTCTTATAGCAGCGCGCGCACACACACACACACACACACACACCTGGAGCAACTCTGTGTTCAGTATCTTGCCCAAGGATACTTTGGCATGCCGACCGGAGCCGCCAGGGATTGAAGTAGATGACCCGCTTTACCTCCTGAGCCACAGCCAGCACTATACTGCATATATGCCAGTCCACAGCAGTGTTTAGTGTCCATGTTTTTCTTTTAATGTTCTTAAAAGCTTTGTAGCAGTGGAATAAAAGCTAATCAAATGGCACTTGATCGTCCTTCTGTTACAGCAGTTTGTCGTGCACAATTGCCAAGAAGTGTACGGTGTCTAAAAAAGGACTTTATTGTGTCTACATGTGCCTCCAAGTCACGTTTTCCTCTCGTCGCAGGCTCACCACACAGTCTGGAGGAAACTGAGGCAGCGGGCAGAGAAGCTGGTAAGAACAACAAATATCTCAGTTTTCTGCCTCTGAAGAAGTGAAACCAGCTTAGAGAGACTTGTCTTGTAGATATCGAGTCTCTTGTAGATATCCAGCAGCCAGAGGTTAGGATTTAGCCCTCTATTTTTATTACCGTGCATTATTATTTTGGCAAAAACTGAGACAGGCGAAACATTGTAGGCTGTAATCTTAAGGAAAAGGCAGGCCTCATCTTCCTCATGAAGGACAAAGGTTGTTTTCTGAAGTCGGCATCAAAAACACAAACACTGATCCAAGGAAAACATATTTTTAAACCTCTCCAGGTTCAAGGCTCTGCTTCTAGACGCTGTAAACAAGACATTTTGGATTGATGCGAAGGTGAATCCACTCAGTCTGCAGAACTGAGTTTGACTGGAGCGCTGAAGGATAGATGCATCAATTCTGCAAATTCAAACTAGGTTACGAGTTAATTTTGGATGGAGCCGTCTAGGCAAAAATATATTTTGCTGCAGCCTTTCTGGCATTCGCCGTGCATCGCTGATTGCGTTAAAAAAAAACAAAACTCATTAATAGACACCCTTAATTTGGCAACTGAGGACATGCTGCGATCTGTGGCCTACATTTTATTTCCACCATATTCAGGGAATTGAAAACGACACTTTTAAAGACAGAAGTGTGAACATCAGAGTTGGATTGATGTTAAAGTTGTGAATTATTTGGATCACGTATTTGTGGAGTTTTTACAAGCACGGGATTAGCATGGAGCCCTGCTACAGAAGAGGCTGCGCATCAGTTTTATAGTCTTGGAGGTCACTGTTATAATATGGTTATTACCCAACCCTCAGCTTTGCTGTGTTTTGTTGTGCGTGTGATGTGTGTGTGTGTGTGTGTGAAGGGCAGCTGTCCCGTCCTGTTTGTCCCATGTTATCAGAATATCGCTAATCAGTGGAAGAGCTATAAACTGAAGTAGGCCTGAAGTCTCTGAAGGACAGTTTTATTACACTGTAAGAAGGCATCTGCAAGCAAGACAAGGCAGGCTTTAGAAAAACGACACCGATGCACACGAGCCCATGCTTCGGTCTCGTCGGTCATTACGTGCCGTTTTTGTGCCGGCTCTTGTTCTTCTTCTATAGACGCTCTCAGAAGGCTCGTAAAGCTTCCGACTCGAGCAGCAGCGTAAACGCGTCTGGCCGTTTTGACAGCCGTAACATGTTACATCATCGAGCTGAAAGATTAGTGTTATTTCGTCCACCTCCGGTATGTACAGAGGCGCGCAGACTCTCCAGGAACAGGTTTATAAAAGCAGTGAGACGTGGGCGGATGCGTTTTGTGAGCCGGCTGCAGGCAGCAGGGAAGCACGTCCCCCCGGCTGCCTCCAGCTGGCGCTCGAAAAAACACCACCGCCCACGCTGCAGAACAGATTCTTCCAGATTTTCCCCCACGGTGGGCACCATGCCCACCCCACACACACACACACACACACACAACCCACTACCATCACTGTGGAAGTGTTCTTTTTTTAAAATATATAAAAATATGTAAAAAATATATTTTTAGTCCATTTCTAGTAAAAGTAGGAAGGAGACAGGATCTGACAGCCTTTTAGTTTCTCTTCTCTCTGTTTTCATATTTTTTGTTTTCTGCACAGGTCGACGTGCCCGGGTCCTGCAGTAGCAGCTCTAACCCTCTCCTCCCAACTCAGCCTCCAGCCAGCCTCTAACCACCCGCGCACCCTTCCACGAACACACTTTAACCTGCATCTGATTGGATCACTTGTTCAATAAATGTATAAAAATGTGTGAGGAACCAGTTGCATTTCTTTCTCCCTCCTGGATGTTGCTGCAAATCGCTGCTGGATGAAACGAAGCATTCTGCGATGAACAGTCGCGATTGTGGGCAAGAAGAAAACAAAGTGCATTCGCACTTGTGTCAGCGGTTTGCTTAACGCCAAAAGCTGCGTGCGTGCATGTGCATATTGGCTAAAGGTCGGGCGACTGTACATCTGTTGCGTCTATCACTCGGCAAACAGGTGGCTCTGCTTCTCCCAGTGTGTGAGCAAGCCTGAGGATTTGAGCCATGAGGCAGTTTAGGTTTCCTTTATTTTCCCTTTGTCAGATTCCCGACAGACTGACACATTTAGACTTTCTGCAAAAGCCACATCATCGTTTTTTAAAAGTGCAATCGTAGCCTGAAATCATACGTTCAAATTCTTCAGTAACAGGATTTTTTTTCCCCCTGATAAAAGACTGAAATTCTCACTTAATGCTGTTTAATTACTGTAATTTCACAGATGTGTATTTTAGCGGGTCCGTTTATCTCGAGGGGTATTATGAAAAGGAGAGTTTTCACCTTGAGGATGTTCAGAAATGACACCTGTCGTCATCGTGTTTGTGTGAAAACCTGTTAAAGGTTATCTACATATCAAGAGCTACACAAAAATGAGGCACATTATCAGGGACCCTTTATCGAGCCACGTGAAAAGCACAGCGAGAAGGTCCAGGGTTCGAACCCACCTCGGCCCAGACCCGTGTGGAGTGTCAAAAACCAAGACCACACACACTCAGTCCGGTAAAAAAGGTTTATTCTTGCAAGGAGAATGATCGTTACACTTTGCCTGGGCAATCGTGAGCGCTCTACCAAATAAGTTCCATATTTATACACACAGAAAGCGCGTGGGAGAAAGCGGAAGCAACTGAAACACGGACGTCTGCAAGGTTCTGCCTTGGTGCATGCAGACAAATGCTGAAACCAGACACACTCGTAACACCTTTTGTCAATTTTTAATAACTAATGAAACTCAGATAAAGGTCATCAGGACTGTGGTTACATTTTGTCTTCACTTCTTCAAATAAAGCACATTCGGTATAAGGTTGAGAGAGGTCATACAAAGTTTTCTTCCTCCTCTCGTAGGTGTCTCTGTTCATAACTAATGCAATTCATACAAGTAATTTGGATAGACATGATTATTGTAACCTTACAGTTTGCATGTTCTCCCCGTGTTTGCGTGGGTACTCCGGTTTTCTCCCACAGTCCAAAGACATGCAGTTAGTGGGGTTAGGTTAATTGGTGATTCTAAATTGCCCACAGGTGTGAATGGTTGTCTGTCTCTGTGTGTTGGCCCTGCGACAGGCTCGCGACCTGTCCAGGGTGTATCCTGCCTCTCGCCCTATGTCAGCTGGGATAGGCTCCAGCCCCCACAACCCTGAAAAGGATAAGGAGAAGAGGATGGATGCTGGATGGATTTTTCCCTCTGTGCACGTCTGCATGCATCCTAACTAAAGGTTATTTTTTAGTTTAACCAGTTGGTTTGTATTCCCCTCATTCAGAATTCATGACATCACAAACGCAAATGCAAAAAATCTGTTACAGAATAAAATGCACACTCAGTACATGATTAGTTATTTTGAATTACTGCACTACACCGGTACAGGAATAACAGACTTTTTACAAACACCCACTAGTTTGTTACTTTTATTGGTAACATAAAATATGTATATCACAGTGGAGTCCAGCATAACATTTTCTGGATATTTTTTTTTAAAAGGCAATTACATTAACAGTAAAATTGTATTAAATATACAAGATTTTCATGTAAAGTTACATAAAAGCCAATAATACAGCTGATATAATCAAAAATAAAGAGTAAATTGTTATAATTATAAACACATTTGCTAGTTAGGAGTATTTTGATTTTTTGCTATGGTGGTATATCATATTATTACATTAAATATTACTTAAATTTACAAAATTTTCCACATAAATTACACAACAAACCCAACTAACAACATAAAATGTATTTAAAAAATACAAAAGATTGCATGTAAACTAAAAGCTATAAGACTGCATCCCCTGATATTGATCCTTTCTTTGAGCCTCTCCTTCTTGTGTGTCTAATTGAATGTGGGGAAAAAAAATGAATGTCAGGAACCCTAAAACAGCAAAAAAACAAACAAACAAACAAACAAAAACCTTCTGGTCAGATTATTATGTTTGCTTATCAGTAATCAGATGCGTCATGTTGAATTAATGAGAATCTTAGATTGCGCAAAAGTCTCAGGCCAGAAAAGTTGCACACTTTGCAGCTGTTGCCCGGTCTCAAGCATCCTGCTGCTAACCCCCACTCAAAAAGAAAAAAACCCTGACAGCATGCGAGACACACCCAAACACACATGCCTCAGACTTAGTGCCAGTCACACCACCAGCACCGGTTGAGATGTTTGACTCGGTGCCCCGACGGCCTGAATTCTTCGCTCCTGCAGCACTTTAGAGGTGTTTAGGAACTGCTGCTGCGCAAACACGATTAAAATTGAATAAGTACTAAAATACTCTGGAATAATGCATTCCCACAGATTAATTTATAATGCCTTTCTGTTCTCCATTTGATCAGGAGGTCTCTGATGCAATCCGAGGGGAACTGTGCATGTACCCGGAGGTCACCTTGTTTTGTTCACAGTGAAGAGGCCCACTGAAACGCTTAAGTAATTTTCTGAGGAATCAATGTTGCTGAGCAATAATGGGCTGGGTTTATTTTACACTTGCTATAATCAGCATCCAGCTTTCCACTGTCACATATTTCATGTCTAAAAACTCATCTATGTTTTCAGGTATGTTGGGAAAGATGAAAGATCAAGCACTCCATATACATTTACTGCTTTCAGCCTTGAAAGTGTGCAGCCTTGATTTCCTTCATCAGTCTCGGGGGTCTCACCTTTTAGGTTATGTGAGAATGGTGCCACCTTTCTGCTCTTTAAATCCAAATCAGTTATAATAGCCTGAGTTTGTGTTCACAAGATAAACACAGACTGCTTTGTTTAACCTTTCACACCTTTACAGTTCTTCTTTGAACTCTAATTCTTTGCGGTGTATCCTAATTGAAGGTTCTAACCTGCGATTTTTAGCTATAGAAAGACTTTAAAAGCTACCTCTTTAATGGTCACTTAAACCACAAACAGTGTTGAACTACCTGGCTGTGACACAACTCCTGGCACTGGCATTTATCCCTTCTGTTGGGTACAAATGCTTGTGGTGATCCATAATTAAATGCTTAAGAAGTTAAATAGATATGAGGCCTGAGGCGCTTTCGTGAGAAGGTATCACCTCACACTGATGTTTACAGTCACCGTTTCTAATAAAAGTGTCTCCGGCATTAAGTGGAGAAACTCTGTAATATCTGTGTTTCTTCGTGCAGCGAGCCTCAACGTTCAGTATAACTTGCGGGACAAGCCGTGTCTCCCTCGGGTTAAAGTATGAAGGGTGCCACACCTTGCTGCCGTGCCCAGTTGCCTCCCGCTATGTGCCCACTTGGCAGTGCAGTGCGCGTCTTGGACACGGCGCTGCGCTCTCGGCGCTCCACCGCTCTGCTCGTCTGAGCTCACTCCGCCCTCCGTCCCTCCGTCCCTCCCTCCACCTAAATCTCAACCAGTGCCGAGACCGCACAACAAAAACAGAAGAGCATCCCTCCGTGTCTCTAACAGTGACAGAGGCTCGCACTTGCTCGCCGTACTTCTCAGTCGGGACAGCGATCTCGCTGACTGATCCGCGCCGAAGTTGCGCTTTCACGCTCATCTGTTTCTCGTGCCAGCAGCTCCGCGCCGGGTCGGCCCGGTTCCTCCGCACGCACGCACGCACGCACGCACACCCCCTCCCCGGAGAGCAGTTTATTCCCTGGATGCTGGATGAATAATCGGAGAGTTGTGAACAAGTGCGCGAAGAAAGCTGAGGCTCGGGATCTGCCCCGTCGCTCCGTCTTACGAAGACAAGACTCAGCCAGAGTTGAGGACGATGATGATGGAGACGTCCCTGTTTCTCTCTACTGTTATCTTACTGATGCAATGTAAGTGGCGCATGGAAAGTATCCATTCACCTGAAGTTATGCTCATACTTTTCTAGACGAGAGCGAAATGATTAAGGAGCTGAAGGCAGCGTTTTGAACCGATTCTAATTATTATGATCATTATTATCATTATGGGGAGAGGCTTTTCTGATAATTTTCAAAAATCAGGTTATCAAGTTATATTAGAGATTTGGTGTAATTTTTGATTTGCAAGCCCCCCAGTTTAGCTGGAGCCCCTCTGTGAGAGTGGGCTGTGGTGAAGGTGCAGCCAGACTGTGTTCTTACAAGCTGGCCCCAAAGTTGCATTGGCCTGGTGCCGCTTAAGGGTGTGGGTGTTAGGTTGGTGGCGGGTGGGGACCCATTTTTGGCAGAATAAGCTGCAGATCTGCACATGAGGTCAGTGTTTGGATTTCCACCAGAAACTTCAAGCTGGTCTTCACCGTGACATGGAGTTTGCGGGGGAAGAAATCAGGAAATCGGGAACAAGAGTAAATGAAGCCCTTAAATAGCAAGAAAACATCTAAAGTGGCCCCGATTATCCTGCACGGAGATACGGGAAGAGAGTGCTGGATGAGCCTGAGCGTGAGATGGATGTGATGAGACAGTGAGAGTGAGTCATGCACATTTTACTCACATTTTGCCACCTGTCAGGACACCAGGTCAGAGTTCAGAGCTGTGTGTTTTCAGGCCTGCTGTGATAGAAGTCACTCAACGTTTGGCTCTATTGATGGATGTCAGCAGATGAATGGAGCCTCGCCCAGCTCCACTGGTGCCTACAGAGTTCATTGTTTTTAAAAAAAAATCCAAGAGGAAATGTTTTGGGTGGGTCTCTGGCAAGTGATCAAGTATCCTCCATATCACCACTCTCTCTTTCTCCCTCTCTCTCTCTCTCTCTCTCTCTCTCACACACACACACACACACACAGACACACAGATACACACACACAGACACACACACACACACACACACACACACTCTCACCTCTCGGCTGGACTGTCACTCATCCCTGCTGTGCAGATGGTTTCCATGGAGACAGGAGGAAACTGCACTGCAGGTCTGTCAGTGTGATGGAGGGATGAGCTTTAAAGACTCTGGCAGCCAAACCAATAAAGAAATGACAAAAATATGATTTTTGAAACACATTTTCAATTCTTTCAAATTTTGCTTTTATTTTGAAAGTACAGTGCTTTTATTTTTTAATCATGTCTTTACAGCATTTTAAATTTCACATTTTCTAAATATGACATTTAAAAAACAAATTTGATGAGATATTTATTTGTGCTCATCATTGTTATTTTATTATTCTGTACTGCTGTCTTTAAAGACCTTTTATTTTGAAATTATACTGTTATTATGAAATTTAATTTTTCAGAATAAAAGCATTTGTCTGCTTTTATATGATTTTATTTTGAAATTTTGAGCTTTTATTTGTGAAACACAAATAAAATGTGCAATGTGTAAAATCAGGCTCTCTGGAGCTGAAAGTGATTCATTAACCGTCATCGGGTCGTTTCAGATTTTTGCAGTGAACTGATCAGTTATTACTGCAGTTAATCAATAAACCTCAAGGACACTGCAGTGCTGCTGTTAAGCCCTCTGTGACCTTTGACCCCACAGGTCGAGCAGTGAAGCAGCTGATGAATGAAGCTAATGTCACTTATGGTCATGGCTTGTGTTGTTAGGTTGAACAGAAATCTCTCCTCTGCATCACTTCCACTCTCTGTGTTGCACAGTCTGTATAAAAAAGATGGATGAAGCTTCTTAAACCTGCAGGGGGCGCCTCCTCTGAAGTCTGATTGGATAGAGGTCTGTGAGAGGATGAGGCTCCTGCTCAGCTGATCTCAGTAAGCTCTGAGGTCTCAGCTGCTGCTTTCAGGTTTGAAGAAAACATGAGGGCGGAGCAGGAAGTGGGGGCTGATTTAGGGCGGAGCTACACAATTCTTCAAGTCACAAGTATTTCTGAGTCAGATCTCCACCTCAGTCATCACGGCTGGTTTCAAAACACTAAGATGTATCCGTCCCTCTGAGCTCCTGTCCAGTGAAATCATGCTTGGACTAAAGATGAAGAAACAACCTGAAAACAGCCCCATGATGACCCACAAAACATCCTGCATGAAGCTTTTAACCTTTGACCCCTATGACCTGCTGATGTTCAGCCTTGTGCAGTTTTATTTAGACCGAGCTTTTGGCATGGATGGACTGCAGGTCTATGCGCTGCAGGCAGACTGAGGTGGAGGCTGTTTTCAGTGACCATCCAGCCTGGCTGTAGCTCAGGAGGTAGAGCAGGTCACCTCCTGATTGGAAGGTCAGGGGTTCGATTCCGGGCTGCTCTGGGCTGCGTGCCAAAGTATGAATGGGGTAAATGTTCTGTATAAGCGCTTTGAGTGCTCAGACAGAGTAGATAAGAGCTAGTCCATTTACCATTTAATTTCCTGCTTCTAAATTCAGATCAAACTGAAGTTCTTGTGCTCGGCCCCACAAATCTTAGAAACATCCTTTCTCAGGCTGATGCAGAGAAGCTAATTCATGCATTTATTACTTCTAGGCTGGACTATTGTAATTCTTTATTATCAGGCTGTCCTAAAAGCTCCCTGAAAAGCCTTCAGCTGATCCAAAATGCTGCAGCTAGAGTTCTGACAGGGACTAGAAAGAGAGAGCAGATTTCTCCCATATTGGCTTCACTTCATTGGCTCCCTGTTAAATCTAGAATAGAATTTAAAGTCCTTCTCCTCACTTACAAAGCTTTGAATAATAAGTCCCCATCTTATCTTAAAGACCTCATAGTACCATATCACCCCAATA
>VUQJ01027319.1:15673-28953 GCA_015108635.1 Andinoacara biseriatus
GTCTTAATCCAACCATTTTCCACAATTCTTTTAAACAACACAAGGATATTACTATCAATATGAACAGGACAAGATTTTGCTGCAAAATCTGTTAGAAAAAACCCCAAACACACTGCATTCAGAAATGAGTGTTTTTCATTTGAAACTGCATCTCCTAAAATGTGACACAGAAGAGATACAACCTACCAGGAAGCAGAGCTTTGCTTATTTATTGGATCTGCTTGACATACTTTATCCTAACTTGTGTTACTCATTATGCTAGTAATGTCTCCAGCTGGTGGATGCTATAAGCTCATTTAACTACTCATTTCAACAAAAGCAGCATCCGTAAGTACAGGCTTTAATGAAGCTGCCGATACCATAACGTTCTGTGTTCCTACATGGGCTAAAAAAGTCAGCTTTGCAAAATTCAATTTAGCGCCAAGAAATACAGTTTCCTATTTCATTCCCCATATTCATTTCAATTTGTTATTAAGTCTTACCTTTACTGGAGCAGTTTGGCACAGAAACTTTAGAGATCAGGATTCTCTAAAGGTGTCCCTTTGGCTGAACTTTGTCACAGCTATAAATTGTTTTTCTTGTTTTTCCATAGAAGATTTTTCAGCAGCAATGAGGCATATAATCATACTCCAATTCCTGCATAAGAGAATCATTTTAAAATCAGCACAGCAGTGTAACAAAGCTTTATCAGTAAATAATGATGCCAACATTCCAGGAAAGTAAAAATAAAAGTAAAAGTCTGGCTGTACCGTGATATGATCTGTAAAGTTGAAAAGCCTCTCCAAGGGGACAATAACCAAATGTATCGCTGAATCTCAGACAATGAATGGAGCAGATGGAGGAGTTGGGGAAGAGCTTGGCTTCTTTATATACTGCTCTTGATGCTGTTACATCACAGCATAGCATGTGTTACATGGTGGGGGTCCCACCCCAAATATGTGGGCTAACTATAAACCTGTGTCTGCATTTTTCTCATGTGTGAATGCGTGTAGTTTAGACATGCCGTCCTTCTGTCTTTTTGTCTTCACAATCAAATTTATTGATTATTGATCCCCAACAGGGATATTAATACAAAAAAACGTTAATTTTTATCTTCTTTCATGAAACAAATGCTTTATCTTTGAAGATGGATTTTCCAAAGTTGTTTAAACAAATTTTAGTTACATTAGTGATTTCTTAAGAGGTCTGTGCAGCATTATTTGACTTAAAGATTAAATGCTGAGTCATGATGAAAGTACAAGAACTCGCGCGCATGTCCGCTGCACACCAAATTAGAGCCATATGTTAAGACCGGTAATTGTCTCACCACAGCTTTTGGTTAAAACGTTCCATGATTTCTTGTTCCTCCATTTAGGTGTGAAGTTGAAACATGCACTTAGTTCTGTTCTGTTCTGTTCTGTTCTGTTCTGTTTAAGAATAAATTCAGTTGTATTATCTATTTAAATAGTGGAGTTGCAATCCAACTGTGCCACTGCAGGACACTCTAAAACAGTGCAGCATTATACTTTTAGTGCCATCTTGGCAAATATAAGGACTGTAAATTTCAATGTTTATGAGTCAGTGCATGGGTACATGTTGTCTTACATATGTAGTGGTATAATGGTCCTGTGAGTCTCTCCATATCTGTCTGAAAACTGAAACTGCGTCAGTTGAAGCAGGTGTTTCTAAAAATCTATCATTATTTTAATAAGAACAGCAATTTATTTCTCCTGATAATTAAGAAATACCTGGTAAGATATTTTTCAGAGACATGAGAGAGATACAGCCCTCAAAGAATCCTGAATGGGAGATTTCTGCAACGTCAGTGATGGTGTCAGAAGTATAATTTATATAGATGTAAAAAAAAAGACTTTAGATGCAAACTGGTGAGTCTCTCCAAATAAGTGCTGGGAGGTGTTTCAGGATGGCCTATTTCATGATTTGCTTGGTGCAAAAATTCATTTTATTTGTATAGCCCAATATCACATATAGACGTTCAAAGGGTCTCAAAGGCATAAATACATAATACTACCAGATTACTAAATGTGGCTGAACTCATAAGTACGGCTGTACGATGGCATGGCATGGAAGCACTAGTTAAATTCAAGTTTTCAAATGGTGTGTTTTTAAGATGTTCGTGAAATTATCTGTAGAGTTTGTTTCCCTAAAAGTTTGAGGTTGGCTGTTCCAGAGTTTAGGAGCACAAAATGGGAAAGCTGCATTCACAGCTTTTCTGTGTGAGGAGCAGTGAAGCATCTAAGAGTGTGAGTCCAGACGTAAAGTGACAGACTTCAAAGCTACACTGAAATCCAGTTTTTCCACTAATTTACGCACTTTATTTCAGTGTGTTCAAAATATACATGACTCATCGACCAGCAACAAATCACTTATTCTTTTCACATTAAGTGACACATACATTAAACTACAACAAAAAAAGGTAAACAATGTAAACAATGCAGAAAAATTAAAATACATATTGTGGTCACTTTTAGGTATTGTCATCTTCCTCTTTCACAGAAAGCCTAAAGGTTGCAGTCTAACATTATTTATTCATTTCATTCTTGTAAACATGAAAGTTTACATCAAAGCATTCCCCATCGTTTATACCAGAAGGAGCTTTTTATAATGGAATTCGTGACCATTAAAATGCATGAAGCCTCTTTAAGGTCTGATCTTTAAATTGTTAAAATATTGCAAAAATGTCCCCAGAGTCTTCCCGCCGGAAGTCTTTGTAATGTCTTTGTAACCAAGAGTCAGCAGTAGCCACCGCCGCACCATGGTGCGGGTTGGGCCGCTGTGCTTTGCAGTCCTGAGTGAAAAAAACAAAAAAGCCTGACGAGCTGCGGTCAGAACGGAGACTCCCAGTACTGCTGCGCCCTGCTCATGCCCTTTTTAATTTGTTCATAAGTTACAAACATCACAATGTTCCAGGAGCCCAGTCGCAGGAAAGAAGGCATGAACCTAAAGGAGTGACAGGAAAGACAAGTGAATAAGTACTTAAGTGACTTCATTTCTTTAAATCTATGTTTGCTTCATGGATGGTCATGTTAGTGTGTGTTTACCCTTTATAGAAAGCTGTGGGGCCTTCATTTTTTAGCATTGTGATGGCACAGTTGAGAGCGCTGCTGTACTGGCCATTTCCTGAGTTCATGAAACGTGTTTTAATCACATCCACAGGAGAAGCCACCACTGTCGTGCAGAAGCCCGCGCCGAAGGCAGCTGTGAAGTGGCACGGCATGTTGTCTGTGGGAGGACAGAAGTAAAGTCACATCTTTCACAGAATTTGACCGACATCTGTTGGACTGATATGTGTAATAAGCTTGATTCATGCCCCCACCTGTCATTAGGTCATACTTCAGGATGAGCTCTTTGATCATATCATAGGTCACCAGCTCTGCGCAGTTTACGATGGCATTACGAGTGATGTTTGGCATGCACCCTGGAACACAAGAGTGGACATTAACTTTGAATACAGTGGAGGGCATTTTGATATATATATATGACTTGAAGGAAAAGCAGGTACCTTTCCACAGACCACGCACACCCTCATCTCGGGCAATCGTCTTGTAGGCATCCATGGTGCCGTTGTACCTCCTCTCACCGTCAGCCAATCGTACCTGGGCTTGAAAGCGCACCTTTACCACATCTGTTGGTTGTGCAAAAGCTACAGCCATTGCCCCAGTGGTACAGCCCGCCATGAGCCGAGTAACAATCCCTGCACCTGTGGGCCATATATGTGTTGGTCACAAAGAAGCAATAGAAGAGCAACATGCTTGTTGGTCACTGCTACTCACTCTCAGTGCCTCGGGTGTAGAATTGCTTCATGGAGTCATAAAGGCCGATACGGACAGAAGCGAAGCTCATCTGTCTCTGCAGGCCTGCCACCAATCCATTATAAAGACTCCTGGCTCCTTCTGTGCGAACCATGGTGGTGATGGTGCCAAGCACTCCCCGATACTTCATTGCGCCGACCCCTTCGGCTCTCTGAGACTCTCCCTGAATCTGCACAACGTTATTAAAATTAAAGAAGGTTCAATAAGATATCTGTTATAAAGTTAAAAGTTAAAAGGTGTCAGGTTTTTGGTTTTTTTTGTAAAACTGTTACCGTCTAACCTGCAGTCTGACTTTGGCGGTATCCAGTGGAAAGGTGACGAGGTCAGCAATGCAGGCTGCCGTGCCTGCTCCGAAGAACTTAACTGCCGCAGAGGGCATCATATCTTTGGGTTTCATGCCAACCATTGCGGCGCCTCTGCTGATGACATGAATGGAAAGATAGGCTTTTATGATACAAAGACCTTTGGTTATAAAACAGTGCACCAAAGAATATCACTGCATGGACAAACAAATATGGAATATAACTACATGATGTAAAAATATACTGTAGGCATAACTATATAACTGTTAATATTGTCTCATATTACTGTACTAAACTGGGAATATTTTGAACTGTTCATGCTAGAAGTCATACACACCTGTAACTTTGGATAGTGATAAGTTTCAGGTTTTCTCAAGAAGCAGACTAGTCTTTGGAAGTGCTTCTGTTTTAGAAATGTCTCGGGCCATAAACTCTCCTCGAAATGAGCCAGTAAGCATACCACCACCTCTCACTGCAAAAACAACCATTTACCATAAGTCAGCAAAACATGATGCACTCAGTTTTAGCTGAAAGCTGTCTAAAACATGAAATGTATGTAATTGAAACCTTTAAAACCTTTTTTTTTTTTTTTACATTTTATAACCAGCTGCTTGTGATACAAGTTGATATAAGTTGATTTGGAACCCATAAAAACTTACAGATTAAAAAAAAATCATGGTTATGTTGAAGTACAAGATTTTTACCTTAATGGTGTTCCAAGCAAGTTATAATCCGGCTAAGAGGAAAAAACATATACAATCCCTTGGGTGGTGAGTTCCACAAGTGTTCTCGTCTGCTGTGTTCATACTGTTCTGATGTGGATGGAGCTTCTCCATATTTATAGTTAAGTTGTACACACCTGTTATGTGAATATCATGTTTATCAGTCTGTGAGACTGAGCCAGATATTTGAGCCCTTGTTGATCTCTTCCTGATGGTGTCATCATGGCAGCCTGGCATGAACTCTATGACTACACAAGACCGTTTAGAAAATTCAAGACAGTTTTTACAGTAACCTTTTACTGCAGACAGTATGGTGGGTATTTTTTTTTTTCAAGTTTTAAATCCAGAACTTGGAGTTTGCATGAAATTTCAGCTTTTCTTCCCCAGATGCCAGCTCATATTACCTCACTGACATCACAGAGTGTACCATATTTTTCTATTGGTTAGTAATATGCAGCCAATCAGACTAGGAGGCCTGTCTGGATTCATGAAATGTTTGCCCAGGGCTATTAGTCTGGCAGAGAGGTCTGTACAGGGTAATATTTTCACTGTATCATTTCTTGGTGTTTGTACCCCCACAACAGGATTAGCGCTAGTAGTCCGGAAGCTTTAGGAATTCCCCCATCCCTCCTCTGCAAGTTATAAAAAGTTAGGAAATGTTTCAAGTAAAGGGGCCGCCATCCTTCTCAGCTAATCCATACTGTGAACAAGAGTGGGTGGGTGCAGAGAGCATCTGAATGCAATCATTTGTGTTGTTTTGTTACAGGCAAATAAGCTGCTTCCAACAAGAGTGGCTGCCAAATGGAATGTGTTGGGGAGGGGCGACACTCTTTGTAGGTGGGGTGCTGACGCTCTGTGAATGCATGCTTCTTTACATGTGACTTTCCATTGCGGCTCTAGGTCACGGGTAACCAAAAACACAACAATCTCCTCCAATCAAATGATTCACCTGCTGCAGCATGTGACACCATGTTGTTCTGTTCCTGAAATGATACTACTAAATTTTGTAACACACAATATTGTGCAAAAGTATTAAGTCACCCTCATCTCCTTATATTTTGCTTCCAAGGAGCCACACTTCTTATATATTTTTTAAGCTGTCTTGAGTAATAGTTCTCCAGGCTTTTTGACGGTCTTTCAAAGTTTTTCTTTGGTTGTTGCTCTTTCACTCATTTTTAGTTCAGTCCTTGCACCTGACCATTTACAGAGGGATCTTTTTGTTTGTTAAGTCACTTAACACTGACCTATGAAACAGTTGTGTATTTAAAAAGACATGCAACTAAACCAAAGAACCAGTTTAAAATTGTATCTTTAAGCTCTTTGTTCCTAGCAGCCTTTCAAAATAGATTTTTTTTCCCAATTTCTTCAGTTGAATCTATAAAAAAATTCCAAAGATAACACAGTTTGCATCAACAAGGTTCCCAAAACAAGTCTTAGCCAAAAACATGGTGTGCGGTGTGTCCTTAAAATTTTTAAGGATACTGGAAGTGGAAAACTAAAAAAACTGCAGCAGATGAACAGCAACTGAAAGTCATGTCCTTAAGAAATGGGAAAATAACCCAGCAAAGACCTGACACAGGACCTAAGACATGCTTCTGGACCTTCTGTCCATCTACTGTTCACTGAAGCCTCATCAGAAATTATCTCAGTGGAAAGGTGGCTGTAAAGAAGGAATTCTTAAGGAAAAGAAAGTGGAGAAAAGGCTAAAGGGTGCCAAATTACGCAAAATCTGGACTGAAAGTCGGTGGCAACAGGTGTGATAGAGTGATGAATCCAACTCTGATGTTTTTGCTTCAAATCATGTACAGAGGAGGTCAGGAGGGCGATACAACAGTGAGTGTCTACAGCCATCTGTAAAACACGGCCATGGTATGAGGCTGTATTTCAATCAGTGGTGTTGGAGATCTCATCAAAACTGATGTTGGTCGTACCAAATATTGACGTTCAAGCTTGTTAGAATTGCATAAACTCTGTTTTTTCCCTCTATAATCTATTTCCATGTATGCTTGCATCGTTTAATAAATCACTGCACCTGGCAAAATGCAAAGGATTTACAGTTGGCTCAAGACTTTTGCACAATATTGTGAACCTCTTTTTTTTTCTTTGTACTGCTGCTTTACATATAGTTTCATAATTCGTGTTCAATGTGACACAAACGTCCGCGGTTGCTTTTGTAAACAGGGTCAAAGTAAAGACCTGCACCTTCATATTTCCACTCCACAGTATTTACAACTATAAACTCTCTATTTTAAACAAGGCATTCATCAGAGATTAGTAAAGTGAGAACATATTTACATTTATGGAAAGTATTCAGACTGGCCACATTGCAGGTGATTTGAAAGTTAATAATCCATTTGTACTGTACCCCCATGAAAGGTTAAGAAGATGAGGGAGCTGGTTTCACCACCTGCTCTCTATAAACAGTTTCCTGAGAACGCTGTGTGAGAAACCTTTACGCACATAGACCAGTAAACAAGTCAGTGGGCTGGCTTCAACCAGTCTGCAGTGGCATCCCCTTAAAAAGAAACTGACCCCTCCAGACTCCGTCACCACTGTGCTGTCCTGTGCTTTGAATACGGTGAACTTTCACTTAGTGCCGTGAAGGACTATAAATAATCTCCACCTCTTAAAGGTTAGTAGGGCACAGGTTTATGGCTCAGCATGTTCGCTTCATTCACAGACCCATTGAACATGTATCTAATTCTATTTCACTAAGGCGCCTGTCACACTGACGCAAAAAAAAAGAAAAAAAAAGAAAAGTTCTTCAGAGGGCTGCAGATGACCAGCCGCAAGCAATCCGCATAAATTTATCTGCAGAAAATTATCTGCAGAAAGTAAAGAATTTTTTTTTTTAAATTGCAAGAACACTATAAAAGTTGGTGACACTATGGCAAGCCATTAGTGCCAAATAGTGCCATTTTTCAACCCTGCCAGAATTTTGTATTTTACAACACACACTGGTGTTTTGAAAGCCTCTTTCTGAGTGGACAAAAAAAAAAAGTTTTATCTGATCATTGAGCACCATACTACCCAGTGCTCTGTGACAGCTAAATTATTCAATGCCCTCCCCACAGTTTTCTTATCCACTTAATTTAAACTTCCTAGAAAGTGCAGACCACACTAATTCATCAAAGATGATGTTGATGTTTGTTAAAGCATAATAAGGCAAACAAATAACAGAATGCACGTTCTGAATCAAGTGGAGACCTCAACTTTCATTAAAATACAGTTCTGCTCCAGTTAAACTAATGCCACTGTATAATAATAGTCTTGAAATTTAATAATCTTACCAACAATAATCAGTGATATAATTTTTTACTTATTCCACATGCACATGTAAGTAGCAGATATGACGTTTGGAATAAGACCTGTATGAGTAATACATTTCTTAAGGTTCTCAAGGCCACTCACATGTCAACTAGCAAGGTGGAATAAAAAAAAAAGGTTTGTTTGTTGTTTTCCCTTTTTTTTATTTACTGGTATTTTATAAATATTTTGTTTTCATTTACTCTAGATGGCATTACCTTGACCTCCAGTAACACTGTGAGGAATCTTGGAGTAATTTTTGACCAGGCTATGTTTTTCAAAGCACATATTATACAAATATATAGAACTGCTTTCTTGCATTTGTGCAAAACCTCTAAAATCAGAACCATCCTGTCTTAGTGATGCAGAAAAAGTAGTACATACATTTTTTACTTCTAGGCTGGACTATTGTAATTAATTACTATCAGGTTTTCCTAAAAGCTCCCTGAAAAGTCTTGAGTTGAAATTGTCTGCAGCGACGGGAGAGGGGAATGGGAGATCAACAGACAGATCAGGGCCACGTCTGCAGTGATGCAGACGCTGCACCGGTCTGTCGTGGTGAAGAGGGAGCTGAGCGTAAAAGTGAAGATGTCAATTTACCGGTCAATCTACGTCCCTACCTTCACCTATGGTCAGGAGCTTTGGGTAGTGACCGAAAGAATAAGATCACAAATACAAGCAGCAGAAATGAGTTTCCTCCGAAGAGTGGCTGGCCTCTCCCTTAGAGATAAGGTGAGTAGAGCCGCTGCTCCTCCACATCGAGAGGAGTCAGTTGAGGTGGCTAGGACATCTGATTAGGATGCCTCCTGGGCGCCTCTTGTGTGAGGTGTTCTGGGCATGTCCTACTGGGAAGAGGCCTCGGGATAGAACCAGGACACTCTGGAGAGATTATATCTCTCGGCTGGCCTGGGAATGCCTTGGGGTCCCTCCAATTGAGCTGGTGGAGATGGCTGGGGAGAGGGAAGCCTGGGCTTCTCTGCTTGGGCCGCTGCCCCTGCAACCCGGCCTCAGATAATTGGAAGAAAATGTCAACATATAGAGTTCTTTTGTGAAAAGTATATCTATTAACCAGTTATGCTCAATGTACGCCAGGGGTGTCAAACTCAATCAACGGGGGGGCCAAATTTGAATACACAGTCAGAGTCGCATGCCGAACAGGATTAAAAATAATAATTTTAATCAGCAATAAAAATTTGAATGACTAGAATACAGCACATTAAATAAAAAATGTAATTATATTTTTTTCTTCAAAAATAACAGGAAAAATGAAAATATTTCAAGCTGATGAAAATTTGGTCCAGCTTATCAGCAAAAAGCACAGCTGCAAACACAGCGGTTGAGCTCTGGTCTGATTTTTTTTTTTTTTGGACTATTACAGGCATAACCACATGGTCCCATCCCTGAATCTGCAGGTTGAAAGCATTAAGATGCTTCATTATGTCGCAGAGAAAAGCTGACCCACCTTTCATCCCTGCTGAGTCTTTTACTTTACTTTTTATGAACTTGACAGATTTCCTCACATAGCTTATGGAACCTTTGTGATAAGGCACGTCACCAAATTCAGAAGTTAATTCCTCCAAAAATGCCGGTGATTTAAACCTTTGCCTCTAACTGTCTGCGTGACGGTGCTCATGTTGCGTTCTGTCTTCAGGACTTTGCTGCACAGCATTTCCTGCAGTGTAACGCAACGATCCACTGTCAGCTCACCTGTGCAGGTCCCCCTCTGTCTCTTCTCCCATATCCGTTCGACCAATTCGCTCTTTTCCCCCACGCAAGAGACATGGTTTACCGCCAATGTCAGAGATCAGGTCCTTTGCCTTGCCTGTTTGGAAAAATTCCAGTTTCCCACTTTTCATTTGGCCATTTTGGGGGGGTCAGGCTAGCTTATATGTCACTATAAAAAGTGCTGACCGATGTTTTTATCAGCTGATCACTTATCAATGTGTCATTGGCAACACGGAAAATGAGTTAGTGCACAGGTCTTGGCCTGTGCGGCAGCTGTTACTGACCATTGTGGGATTTGGAGTATAAGTGATGGGACCACAATTGACCCGTGGGCCATTAGTAATAGCCATTAATAATAGTATATGAAGTCATCTTGCGGACCGTATAAAATTATATTGGGCCTTGAGTCTGACACATGTGTAAGAACACGTGTGTCAGACTAACCCTAACCCTCACTCAGGTTTCAATTGAGTAGACTAGATTAGATTAGATTAGATTAACTTTATTAATCCCTTTGGGAGGGTTCCGTCAATTAAAGTTCCAGTAGCACTTTTTACACACATAAATAGAGAAAGATAGAAATAAAGTTTCAGATATACAAGAAATATACAAGAATATACAAGTTGATATGTGGGGGCCCTCTAGAGGCTAATAAATATATTACTCATGCAGATCAGATTCCAAACTGCATATCCACTATTTATATGTGCATATGGAAGAGTAAAAGATAATGTTACTGATACAAGGCTATATATGTATGTAACCGTCTGGGGTCGACAGACGCGTGTGTGTCCAAATTATATCATCAATTTAAGATGATCCTGTCTGCAGCTAAAAATAAGGCAGAACCTAATTTTTGAAAACTTCTCCTGCGGACACTGGCGGGCATCTACAGAGCATGGTGGACAATTTCTGCGTTCTCTGCTGCCAATGTTGCGTCAGTGTGACGTAGGTGTAAATGACTAGGTAAGAAAAGAAGGGAATTCTTATTTTTAATTTTTTATATTTGGTAAATACCTTAAAACAGAGAACTATTTGTAGCTAACTTGAGTTTTTAATGTCTTTGCAACTTCATCAAAAGCTTTTAATTACTGCACATGATGAAAAATGCTTGAATATCCTGAAGAAGGGCTAATGTTGTATTACCACAAACTACTTATAAAGCTTTTTTTTTTAACAATTACACAAATTGGGATTTAAAAGTGTCTGTGCTCAGGTGAATAGACAGAAAAGGCTCTTAATGCAGATGCTCCTCTGTTTTAACCTTTGCCCTACTTCCTTTGCCAGTGCTGACTGACTAAGAAGAGAATCAGCTGAGTCCTCCTAAAATTGTGTGTGTCATTTTGTTTGTTCACCAGCACCTGTTCCCATCTTCCTGTTCTTATTAGCAAGTCTACAAGTGTGGATAACCAGCTGTCACGGCATCTTCTTTTTATTTAAATGCATTTAAGTCTCTCAGATGGCTCCCATTAAATAAGACTGAATCTGCTCAACTTGGGTGTCTAGAAAGTTGCGTGCTTTAATGACTGGTTTTCCTATTAACAGTTTTTGCTACTGATATATGTTTACTTTTGAACTTTGTATCAAGTTCTAAAAATTCCCTTTCCAGTAATGCAACTTGACACCTTCTTTCAGTGGAAACTCCCCCATCTTTAAAGTTGCAATGCCCCCACTGTCATACAGAAAGAGCCGTGGAAGACATTATACTCATCTTGGCTGTTGGAAGACATAATAGCGGAGCATCATGTGCAGTTTAGTTGCTCAGGTTTGCCCTTGGATACAAGTAATGAGTAACAATCCAGCTGAAGAATCGGTGGTTGCAATTGTTGTTAAACTTGAGAAGGTAATTAATTACATTAATCATCACTGACTAAAGAAGTGAAATACCAATACTACACTGCTTATCTATAATTTAAAAAACATTAAAAATATGAATTTTAAGTTTAGATACCATAAGAGTGTGTTTAATTTCTGTTAACTTAATACTGTGGGAGTTTAACAAGCATCCTTAGTATTAAAAACATTTCAGAATATCTGATTTATTTTTTTCTGATTTCTGAATTTAACTGAATGAAGTGAGTGTGTGTGTGTGATCAAAATATTTGCCCATTCATCCATTTTTTTCCCACTTTTACAGTTTGGGGTTGCAGCTGGGATGGAGATTTTTCCTGCTGTGACTGGGCGAGAGGTCGGGGGTACACCCTGGACAGGTCTGTCCCACAGCTAAAACATAACCATTTATACCTGTGGGCAATTTAGAATCACCAGTTAATCTAATATGCATGTCTTTGGGTTGATGTTGGGTGCCTGTGTGGCGCAGCTGCTGCCTGGTAGATTTGAACCCAGGTCCTCCTTGCCATAAGGCATCAGTGCTAACCACCACACTGCCCACTTTGAATAGTATTTTTTAATTTATTTTTTTAAAGGAAAAAAATTAGTGGGTTATTGGGTTTAAAGTCAATAATAATTCCTGACTCATTCCTCAGTGGAAACATCTTAACTTTAATCCACATATAATTTTTCTCCATATCTTACAAAATGCAGATTTTTTTTTCGGTCTAATTCAAAGTTTGAGCTGGGAGAACTGTTGGAAGCTACTAACTGTAAGGCAGTGGTGTGTTGCAGTTGATTTTGTAGCCAGCAGATGGCGGCGGTGCTGTGAAAGTATCTGAAGTATCTGCGCCAACCATCTAAGAAGAAGAGTCTGTCATTTCAGCTGTAGAAGAAGAAGACGACGACCGCTAGCTATTAGTTTGTCAGGCGAACGCAGTTTCTCCAATGTCTGGCTAACGTCGGTGCAGGTGTCGAAGAAAATCATATGCTGCGAAAGAGAGCGAAGGTCACATCACAGAGTTCCTGACAAAGACCGACCTCACTTTTGGCAGCATGGAGAAGCAGTTGCATTTGAACCTGTTAGCCTCCAGACCTCCTATGGCAGGTGGTTTTCAGTCCAGCTCCAAAATGAAAATGGGGTGAGTTAGCGAGGATCCGCACAGCATTTTTGCTGTGATGGATGTGCACCATCACGCCGGGTGTTTTTTATCCCTAAAACCAGTGACTGAAATCGTGTAGTTACAGTATATCACTGGATAGCAGTGCCGAACTGATTGCGTTAGCCCTGCTGCGTTAGCTGCATTTGCTACCTCAGTTTAGGTCAACCGTGTTGTGTAAGATTGATTTTTCCAGTCGCTTCTGCACGTTAGTATTTTAGATTTGTCCTAACAGTGTCAGCAGAAAATTAGTGAGATGTGTAAGGGCGGAAGCATGTGTGACACGGAATCTGCGTCTTAAGGTATTATAATTTTTCAACTTGTTATTGCCAGCGCTCTGGGTTCCATTTGCACAGCCTGTGTCGTGAAGGTGTGTTTTTTTTTTTTTTGTTTTTTTTTTTTAAAAAACCCTTTTTTTTTTTC
>VUQJ01027323.1:0-11011 GCA_015108635.1 Andinoacara biseriatus
TTAATTTTATTTGATTTTTTTTTTGTTTTTTTTTTTTTTTTTTTTATTTTTTTTTTTTTAAACCTTGTCATAGTGTATTTTTTTTCCCTTTCTCTCTGTGCTTCTATTTTGTATTTTGGGGAAAAACAGGCTCCATGTAACAAAGGTTGAAGTTTTAAAAAGATTAACAACTTAAGTAACTTTTCAGATGCTACTTTGTATGTCAAACAGGGTCACAATTTGTCAGTTTTTAAACTAATCAAAGTGAAAATGCTCGAGATGCATAATTTTACAAATTCAAATTCAGACTTCCAGTCGTCATACTTGGATACGGACATCACTGATTAAGATTTGATGTCCTGGGATCTTTTTTAATTTTAGCTTGGTCAGCTCTAATACATTTAAAAAAACAAAAAACAAAGGTTGGAAATGTATATTAGCACAGCAGTAACGCGCTAGTCTTTGACTTAAAATGTAAAGCAGGCATCTGTCCTATAGACTAAACTGAAGTTCACATTGATTACAGCTGCACCATTATTAGTCAATCTTTACTTTGATCCTGTGTATTCTCTGTCCAGGATAAAGCCAGAGGATGCCATGGACTTTGGTGTTTCACTTCTCTTCTATGGCCTGTACTACGGGGTCCTGGGAAGGGACTTTGCAGAGATGTGTGCAGACTTCATGGCTTCAACCGTTGGGGTAAGTGCTTAAATTTCAAACACTGCATATTTTCTCTTGGCTGTAACCTAAAATTTAATTTTACCATTTTTTTCCTTTCTTGTTCAGTATTACAGTGCATCTGGCATGCCAACCAAGCACCTCTCCGATAACATCTGTGCAGTGTGCGGTCAGCCCATCCTTGTAGATGTTAGTGAGGAGGGGATTATTGAGAACACGTATCGATTATCCTGCAACCATGTGTATCCTTCCTGCCACATTCATCAATGTATTTTCATGTTATAGCAGCTTATCAGTGAAAGAGAAGTTCAGATATATGATGGAGAATTTCATTTCTGTAAAGGAAATGGAACATGTAGTTCGTTACAGTCACGGGTCTGGATGGATGGAACCTGTGTACTCAGTCAATAAACCAAAGAGGAATTGCCAGGGTTAAACTGACCTTTAAGTAAGATTGTCGATGTCTGCATGTTACTTCCCCCAGGATTGTTATTGTCTGCTCTGTGTACCTTGTAAATAACACACGACTCCATTTCACTTTTAATGAATCAACTTAGATTTACATTCACGTACAGTTCGGTGTTAATGTTCCCTAAACTGGTTATGTATACAGAGCAGATGCAAAAAATCTTTTGCATTGCAACTTTTTAGGATGCATTTTTTTTTAATAACTAAAGTTTGACATTTTGTCTAATTCTAGGAAATTGACTTCCTAGTGAAAATGTTGCTTAAAATTTCCTTGTTACTGTTATGAACAATTTGCAAAAAGTTCTACAAAATTTGGAATATCCACACAGCATTAAACATAAAAATACCAGCAAATTCTTTTAATCCTCACAAAAAAGGTTTTGCATTTGCAAATATGTGTTTAACAGTAAAGCACAAGTGCCCTACAGTGCAGTGCTGTCTGTATTTAAACCAGCTTAGGAAGTACAGTCGTCCCTCGTGGTTTGAGATTTGCAGATTAAAAAAAAAAAAGAAATTACTAATTCTTTTTCGCAGAGTTTTCACTATATTGCGGGATTTTGAGGTATAAGGTATTTCTGTAACACCCCATATCTATGTTCATCACTCGGACGAAGAAATGAGTTACGCCTACGTCTTTAGCAAAAATGTAAGTGGTTAAAAAAAAAGATATTGCACGACCGTCATCGCCATCAGTACTGCACAGCTACATAATTCATTATCGTCATCATTCAAGTTGTAGTAAGAGAGTGGGGAAGGTTTATGGGAGCAAGGTTTAAGCCTTAAAGTATACATAAATAATAATAATGTATAATATAACGCTACTACTTTGCGTATTTTCACCTATGGCAGGGGTCTCTGGAACGTAACCCCTGCGATAGGATCATTGTAGTCATTTTTTTTTTCTCTTAAACTGTACCACTGTGATTGTTTTGTATAAATAATTCAATACGACTTGAAATGTTGCCCTTTTGAGTCACATTAGTAAGTTCAAAGTTGTCAGAGTATTCAGTATTTAATGCCTGGTGCTACAGTGAGCCTTGACTCCAAATCCAGGTTCCATGAATTCTGCATAAGAGGATGGTGTATCGTCGGAAAGAAGCAGATGTGCCCATACTGCAAAGAGAAGGTGGATCTGAAGAGGATGTTCAGCAACCCGTATCCTTTTTACTCTGATTATGTCTGCATTAGTTGAGTTTTTTCTTAACTAAATATTGTGATTTCTAAATTGAAGATTAAAATGAAATATCTAAAACAAACCCTGCAAAGAGGAGGGCAAAGATTCTGAATGTGCTTTCAAGTTCAAACCTAAGGATGACGGATGAGCTGTAACAAAGCACTGAAATCCAATTATGCCAAGTCACAAGTGGAAGTTTTTCAGACTTATGTGTGCAGGCTATTTAAAGCAACAGACAAAACATACGCTGTAAATTAGGTTCCTGTTCCTTTTTGTGGCTTGGCAAGACTGTTCAATAACTGTGACAAAGTCATATAATAATGCTTTCTCAGAAGCTGATGGAGGTTTCTGCTGCCTCCTGATGCATCATCAGTTGGGTTACATGTAGACCCCTTTATTGTCCTCCATTTATTTACCATTTCTGATTCCTTAACCATTTATATTCTAGCTGGGAAAGGCCGCATGTCATGTATGGACAACTTTTAGACTGGCTTCGGTACTTGGTGGCCTGGCAGCCTGTTATTATTGGTTTTGTGCAAGGTATCAACTACATCCTGGGTCTGGAGTAACTGGCGACTGGCAGAAACGGACATACATGCCATGTGGAGAAGATATGTACTGGCTCAAAAGACTGAGGGCCTAACATTGAACTAAAACACCAATAAAAAGTGTCTATACTTTTTGTACATATTTATAGGCACATATCTGTATTTGCAGTTTATTTGAATTTTATTAATCTAAAATTGGATGTCTGTTCACTCAGTTACATCTTAACGATTGGTCTGTGCATCTCATGGCCTAGTAAAGCGGATCTTGAAATCATTAGAGGGGCTTTTACTAATTTATGTTAGCTTAAATGGTCAAAGGACTGTGTATAACCAGGCCAGTGTTAAAATGTAGTTAAAGGATCATGCTGGAATGTGACATCCTCATGTCTGATGGTAATCAAACATGAGTAATACAAAATGAATATTTGCTTCTTGGGATTCCCAAATACATGAACTCTGTATCCATGGACTTTCATTTGGTAACCACTTCATTTACAATTCCTGTTGGCTTATGGTTATGTATTTTGACCACAAGTGGTACCAGTTTCATAAAGGCAGTCATATGCCTTATGGGCAGGGGAGTTGTCATAGGTCGGAAAGTGCTACTCATACATGAAGCCAGAATACCTCCTACATTTTAGTGTTACTGGAATCCTTAATGTCCTCATTGTTTTTAGGGAATTGCCCATCTTTACCAAAGTAGCAAAAGAGTCACTGGGTTTGACCTTTATCCAGTGTCTAAGTGTATGAGTGCTAAATTAAATTCTGCATTGTTTTGGTGTAACAGCTGAAGTCTTAGAGATGATTCTGATAAGGCAAATTAAAGTCAAAACTATGTGTGTAGCCAGAATAAAGTAAAAGCATGGAAATTAAATTGGAGCGACCTAAAAATAATCCAGAGTTATGATGCAGTAAGTAATTTCACTAAAACGATCAAATTATTCAAACTAAATTTGATTTTGAAGAAGAAAGAGAAACATCCCAGAATGATCCTTTGACTGTGAGAGTGCAGATGGTGACGGTCTTATTTTCACGTGGTATGTTCAATCCATGGTCTCCTGTACTGTATGTGGATCAAAGCCCAAACTTGCTGGAAGATGATGGTTGGTAATCTTTTTACATAAAAGGAATTTTTAGGGTCCGTTTCTTCAACTCCCCACCAGCTTAAATGGTAAAAGGACTGTGTATAACCAGGCCAAATGTGATGATTTTGTTTTCAAGGTTTTGATCAAGGTTGGTTAATAAATGCCGTTTGATTTCGATCGTGTGTGTTTTATCCATGCATCTTTGAGGCGCACCTTTCATTTAAACATCAAAATCCAAGCCCGCTCGATTACAAATAAGGAGGCTAAGAGCTACGAATTAGTCATCATGTCTCATTTATGCAGTGTGTCTGTATTACCAAATAACCAAGAAGGTTACTTGTGAGGAAATCCCCATTATAATTTACTTCCCCTATGGGAAGTAAATAATGTCACATATATAATGACCAGAAACAGCAAAAGGCTCACACTGGAGGAATCAATATGAAGCTCTTATCTGCTGTCAAAGGTGAGAACTGATTATGATACAAAACCATTTGTTTTCTGTCCATTATATTTGGTTGTGAACATGTTGTGTCTCAAACAGTATTGGGATCTCTGTGTCTGCTGCTCGCAGATGGACTTCCAGGTACAGAATAATTATGTTTTTATAAAGTTTACTTTAGTGCAGTAAGATTTTTATTTATTTATTATTTGCTAACTGTGTGTTTTGCAGTTCCTGAAGATGGCGTTCCACAGATAATTGGGCCAGCCTTTGTCCGAATAAAAACTCGTCCAGGTAATGCATCAAACATCATTTAATACAACAGGCTGTGTTGCTGTGAAGTCTTTCTTAAATGGTCCCTGCACGGATATGTTCTGCCCCCCAGGTGCCCTGCTGGTGCTTCACTGTGATGCCTTATCAAACTGCGAGGATGATGTGACACTCATCTACTGGCTTGTCAACAAAAAATTCCCCGAAGACACCCCCAGCAGCAACAGGATGAAGGAATCAAATGAGTGAGTCTTTTATTTACACTTACACTGCATGTTAACACAGCAGAATGTATATGCCATTTAAGCACAATGAAAACTGTGTGGCTGGGCTGTAATGGCGTTTTTTTTTTAGATCAACTTTAGAGGAGGGTGCAATCCTTCAGAGGAGTTTGGTGCTGAAGAACATCACATCTGAGGACCTCAAATCCACCTTCACATGCGTTGTGGCAAATGTTGTGGGAATGGCTCAAAAGCGCATTACATTAACACCAACAAGTGGCAGGAGTCGTGAATGAAAAGATACTAAATGACAGTGCTGCATTGTTTGTTTTCTGTGCTCTATCTTGTGATATAAATCATGTCTGTCCAGAATTAGTCTTTCATGTCAGCATTTTAATGTATCTTTGTGTGGATGAACTCTGCTGAGGAACTGAATGAAGAAATGAGCAAAAACTGGGCTTCAGTCAGATCAGCAAAAGCAAAAAATGATTCCAGTGAACTAACTCAAAGGTGAAGCCAATAGCTGCTGGGGGTCATTAGACCGCTCTCCTTGTATGAATCTGACAAACATCCAGAGGTACTATCTGATATTGAACTAAATGCACTCTAGTTATAACTGTGGTAAACTCACCTACATTACAATAATTTAGAAGACTCCACCACACTTGGCTTTGACTTCTAAATGTATACTGAGCGTTTTATCAGTTAAACTGCTAAAATCTTTTCTATGCCTGTGTATCATCCCAGTGCTTGTTATAAAAAAAAAAAAGTCAAGATTAAATTTGTATATTTTTAAAGCAATCATAAGACCGCTGCAATTCTGTTTCTTTTGAGATTTACTGTTTTCACGCTTAGCTTGGTTTATTTCAAACATCTATCTCTATCCATTTTCTTCCTCTTATCCGGGGCCGGGTCACGGGCACTCATTTTAATAATATTGGAGTATTTCTACAGTCTGTATAGCAGAGGTCAGCAAACTAGTTCAGCCTTTCTTCAGCCCTGTTTAGCTGGGGGTGTCTGATGTAGCAGTCATCATTCAAATGTCTTAAGTTGGGTTTTGAAAGCTGGTGGATTTTTTACATTGATACAGCAGCTTCTTTAATCTTCGTTTGGGAAAAAAAAAGAGGTATTAACATTATTTCTGCATTTGAGTTAAACCTGCTAGTTAATAGTTGCTAAATAAATGTAACCATGTCTTATATTGTTACCTGAAGCTCATTCCTAATTTTGCAAATATTTTGAGTCCAGCTATAAAAGGAAAACTTCCAGGCTGATGCATTTATAGTGATTTAAGCTACAGGCATTAGAGTCCATATTTATTCTAGTTATGTAGACTAACTATAAATAACTCCTTAAGTATAATTACTGCATGAATAAATAATACATGCAGCTGGAATGAACACATGTAAAAGCATTAGTCAGATTTTAGTCTTTCATTGCAAACTCTGCCACGATGTAGGCCAACAATAATGTTTTTATTTAAGCACACTTAAAATTTTAAATTACTTTTTTTTAGACAAAGCCACTTCAGGCACACCAGCAGCAACACACACCCATAATTAACACAATAATGCATATCAAAAACCATTGTGTAAAAAAGAGAAAACATACTTCCTATGTAAGAAACCTTAATTTCAGATCTTTCCCAAATAAAACATGACACATCACACCACCCAGCTTCTTTAAAGTCTTCTGTTTTCACATATTTGTTACATTGGGCTACTTTAAAGCTCTGGAAATAAGCACTGAAGCCCGTAAACTCTCTATAGTGTTTGTGTTGGTTGAACACTGATCACGTGTTTTGATAATGTAGGGACAATGTCCCTCACTGAACAGTTTGTGCTATTTGAATTCAGTGAAGACGTTGAATTGAACAATTTTACAGTCATCAGTGTTTAAAAGTCAACTAGACAGTGAGCCCGACGACGGTAAACCGAGCTCAGCCAAGCAGCACTCCAAGTTTTTATTCCTGGCTTGATTCTGACCGTCTCTCATTCTCTTCTTGATCAGAGCAGCAGCATCTTCAGTAGAGGTTGGCCACTTTAAAGAAGAGGTGAACAAGGGCTGGAGAAGTTCCTGGTTGGCTTTATGTGCCATTCCAAACAAGAAACGCAGGAAAATGTCCAATCTGCCATTCTCACACTGCAGGCTCCTGTCCACAGCCTCTTTGTACAGCTCTGAGCCTGTGTGCCCCTTGAACATCCCCATGACCTTGTTTTTCAGTTTCTCATCAAAAACATTCTTCCCGTGGTTCGTGAAGGTGAGAAGTGCATAAAGAGCAGCCAGGTACTCCTGCATGGTGGGGTGGATAAAGCTCAAGACATTCTCGTGGAACAGGACGTATGGCTTTATGATATACTGTGTGCACAAGCCTGTGTAAGGCACTGCCTCCTGATCACTGATGTCATTTTCTTTCCAGTCAATCTGGGAGATCTGGAATTGGCCTTGTTCCAGCATTGTGAAGGCCACCTTTCCCAGTTTCATAAGAAAATCTCTCTCTTTATCTGGGCTGTTCTCTGGAGCTCTCAATCTGCGATGCTGACGTAGGAGTGCAAGCAGCAGCTTTGTGTACATGTAGGTGATGCTCTTTGGCAGCTCGGCCTGTGTCCCATTATCTTTAAATATGCGCTGGCACTCATCAGCCACTATTGAGCAGAACAAGGGCAGGTGGCACATGATGCGGAGAGTTTTGATAGAATTCACATATTCAACAACTCGAGATGCTTGACTTGGATCCTTAAACCTCTTCTTAAAGTACTCCTCCCTTTGAGGGTCACAGAAACCAAGCACTTCTATCTCACTGTAATGTGAGTCCCATGGGACACAGGCACGTACATATGGGCGAGTAGTGACCAGGAACAGGCCACGGTAAAGTAGCCTTGCTCTCATGAGGTTGACCACCATGACCTTTAGAGTGCTGGGATCTGTGGGGTCACAAAGAAGCTCTGTTTTTTCAAAGTCAATGTTCCAGCTGTACTCATCTAGACCGTCAAAGACAAACATCATTTGGCATTCATCGCACTTGTAATCCTCATCTCTCAATTTTTCTGTTGCTGGGTAGAGTTTTTTTATTATGTCTGCCAAGGAAAGTCTTGAGCCCTCAAACTGTTTGAGTTCTCTGAATGGCAAAGGAAACATGAAAGTCACGTGCTGGTGTGCTCGCTCATCAATCCAATCCAGGACTAACTTTCTGACTGCCATAGATTTTCCTGATCCCGCCATGCCAGTGAGCAATATAAACCTGGAGTTCGACGACTCTAGATATGCAGGAGTTAAAAAATCTGCAGTAGAAAGCTGCTTGGGTTTTTCCTGGTTGCTGTCCAGCTTTTGTATTTTCATGACCTCGTGCTCAATATTCGGGCCATTGTCACACGTGGAAGTAATGTTGAGAGTAGTATAGACATCGTCAAAAGGCCTCTTCTCACCACCAAAATCCTCACACACTTCACCGTATATCTTCCTCAGAGACTCGGCTAAATCGTAACGAACTTCATCTGAAAAAAGAAAAATGTGTATACATGAAGATCATCCATTGCTTTCGTTAAGGTGAAATTAACCAAGAGATGAAGACAGGCTCAAGGGTACTTACTTCGGAGGCACAAAGTGTCGAGATGGTCAACCAGCTTAGTTTTCCCCATTTCAGCCAGATGGGTTTTGGTGATATTTAAAGATACTTCGAGGGTGTAACACTCGAGCAGGCGGTCCACGAGGTCCACTATGTCCATGCCTTGAGGAGGAGTGCTGAACGACTGTGGGTAATACTTCCACAGCATCCTTTTGAATGCATTAAGTTCGAACTCTGACAGCTTTCCAAGGGTTTTTGAGATAGCCTAAATTCAAAACAGCAGTCAAAATTAGTGGATTCAATTACATCTATGCAGTGCTTATTTTTGTCTAAAAAAATGGACAAAGGCAAATGAAGAACATAAACTGACCTTGAAAGTGAATGCAACTGTTAGAGACGGATGCCTATTTTCATTTACGGTTTCGTTTATCGTGTGTGTGTCAGAAGATTCAGAGACATCTTCTTTGGCCTTGACCCTAGTGAGGTCACCGGGAAAATGTGGCAAAATATTTTAGTTGCAATGCTCAAAACAGTCACACACAGTAAAATGTACAAGTGCAACCCAATAGATGTGTTTCTTACTTGTGAGTCTTCTTTTCACAATCATCGCTGTCAATGGAGTAACAGCTGGAGTATGAATCTGCTCTGTCCCTCCGAACACTGAAACCAGGAAGACAAAGCTGTGTTTAAATGAAGTGCATCACTTTGTTTCCAAGAAATAATTTGACTCAGTCTTCTCAGAGAAGTTTTTGTATAAAAAGCTTGTGTATTTTTGGATAGGCTACTGAGCCTATCTCAACTAGAAAGTACTTTAAGTCAATGTTTTTTTTCCCTTTCTTAAATGTACTTTATGAATAATGGTGACTTGACTTGTTTGCACCTCGTGGAGACGTTGTCCTCTTCTTCCATTTCGTCTGAGTCCTCACTTGTCATTGTGTTGTAACTCTGAGCTGGAGACAAGGCCTGGTCCACAAAATGCCTGAAAAAAAAATAAGAATGGTAGAATCAGAATGGTAGAATATAAAGATTTTTTTTTTGTTATTTAGTGGCAACATAACAAGCAAATGTTTCCAGACAACATGAAAAATGAGCAGCCCATTGTGATTTTAGTGCTTTTACTCATGAAATGAAGAAAATCAAGTCTAAGGTATTCAAACTGGAAATGTCAAGCAATTATGATGTGTGATGGAAAAGATTTCTTTCACTGGAATGACTCTACTAATACTCAGAAAGTGTAGGAAAAGCCGGCCAAAGACACAGACCGAGAATCCCACCAAAGCACAAAAACAGCCAAGCAATAATGCAATCAAGAACCGGAGTGTCCAATATTTCTAGTGTTCACATCACTGTCAGCAAATATCTCTTAAAATTATGTCAGAAAAATGTGGTTTATTAAAAAGCTGCTAATTCATAAAGTGCACTATTTTGCTCCAAATTCTCATCTAGCAAACCACAAATGTGTGGGGAAAACCCCCACTCAGCACCGTCACACACACCTAGAGGTGTGACCTGGTCACTCAGCCAGCAAAATTTGCTCCCTTGATGCTGGCCATTTTTTCTGTCTTTCGCCTCTGACAATTACACTGTGAAAAATTGTGATTAACTGACACTTTCTTGTAAAAGCTATCAGGGTTTTTAAATCAGAAGTTTAGTTATCTCCAACAACTACAACTGTACTACAACTGAGTATTTATCTATGTGTATTGTTAGTAAACTACAAATTAAAAGAATGAACCAGAGTACCCAGAAAAAATCCACACAAATACGGGGAGAACATGCAAACTCCACACAGAAAGGCCATGGCCAGATGGTGGATTTGAACTCAGGACCTTCTTGCTAACCAGGCAACAGTGCTAACTCATGTGCCACCCGTTGAATAAAAAAAAAATCGCTTAAACAGACCCTGACAAAGTAGGCTAAAGAAATATATAAAAAAAACCCCACCACAACAAAGTTGAGAAACAAAGTCACTGACATCTATAAGTCTGAAAAGGGTTACAGAACCATTTCTGAGGCTTTGAGACTCCAGCGAACCAAAGTGAGAGCCATTATCCACAAATAGAGAAAACTTAGAACAATGGTGAACCGTCCCAGGAGTGACCGGCCTATTAAAAGTACTCCAAGAACACGTCAACGGCTCATGTTGGAGGACAATTAAAACCTGAATTAAAAGAAGACTCATTGTCCCTTATAACAAATGTTTAACTGCAGTTCTTGCTGCCAAGGGTGGCACAACCAGTTAAACAGCAAACACACCCAGTGTGTGGCCCTGATGTGCCCGACATTTCATGCTGATACTGGGGCCTACAGTGGGCCGTGTTGGTGTGTAAACAGTGTCCCCACATTTATTACATATTGTTTATTACATGTAATAAATTAAAGGGGGCAATTTTCAAAAAGGGCAAGGTAGGTCTGGATAGCTTTTTTCCCTAATAAATGGAATTGTCATTTAAAAACTGTATTTTGTATTTACTCGATTTATCTTTGTCTAATATTAAAAATTGATTGTGTGAAACATGTAAGTGTGACATATATGCAACAATAAATACATAGCTACAAAATAAAAAGAAAGCAGGAAGGG
>VUQJ01027324.1:0-11563 GCA_015108635.1 Andinoacara biseriatus
ATTTTTGGAGATCTTAGTATTGATCTGTCACTCTGGAATAATTTGCTTTCCATTGCTGTATGAAGTCCAACATTTTTTGATGTTGAACCTGTTTGTGAAATCAATTTAATTCGGAGTACTCAAGTGTTAATCTACTTGTTCTGCTGCTCTCTCTGCTTGTTATCATCAGTGGAACATCACGAGGATCTTAAGATGAAACAATCAGAAACTTCTTTCAGCGCTTTTAACGGTGTGAGCTAAATGGGGGGAAATTGGAACGACTTACGTTAAGATTCATTTCTTTTGTTGTTTTTTTTTTTTTCACTTTTCACAATATGTGTCCATCTATCTATGTGTTGGAAAGTTTGGGGAATTAAATATTAGGCTCAGAAGTGAACGTGTAAAGGGTTTAATGGCAGGTGCTCAGCTGAAGAAGTCTCAGAAGTGGAGCGGCATCATCCTTCACACATTTAGTTTCCTTTTTGGTCTTCTAAAGAGCTTTTCTGTTTGCCTCTAACTAGAGCATATAAAGTACATCCATCCATTCATCCATTTATTTCTCCTTACCCAATTCAGAGTTGCTGGTGGCAGCCGGAGCCTCGACATGTCGCCAATCTGTCGCAGGGCTTGTAAAGCACTGGTGCTGCTCAGTGGCTAGTCAGTAGATAGCCAAGTCTGTCCCCTTTAGTATCATTTCAGCATTATCTTTAAGGATACAGTGTCAGTGTGATGGATGATTCTACTCTATTCTATTGATTCTATTAACTATAACAAAATGCCAACATATCTTTGGCATTTCTTTTCTGCAGTGCTGTAAATTTATTAAATACCACAGAAGCCAAAATCTTACACTGCCCCATATTTTTTCATAATGAGTTAGTTTTTTAATTCCAGCCATGAGTAATATATAATAAAACCATAATGCAAGGTTTATATGTGGATGTGTGTTGAAGTATACCTGCAGCCTCAGTATATTTAGTCTGCTTACAAACAAAATGCAGGTGCTTTTCCTGTGTCTGCCTAATCGTAATTAGATGAGCACAGCTGTTGCCTGGACCTTTGCCGACCCTTTTCTCACAACACCATTGATCTCTCTTGTCAGTGCCACACTGGCGGATACCTGATATTTTGTCAGAAAGCCTTCCTCTTTGGGATTAAAAACAGAGTGACTCCCAGGTGAGCAGAGAGCAAAGTGCATTTATTTAATTGCTGTCATCAAGTCTACGAGGAGGGATTTTACTCCTTTGTGTTAGCGTTGTCCACCGTGTCAAGCAGCAGTGTTCGTGCCTTGTGTGAAAGGAGACAATACTTAACCCAGCTGATGTTGCTTCGGCAGCCCGCTTAATAACTGTAGTGCCATTTTCACTCTGTGAGCTGGACTCATCGAGCGCATTCAAGTCTTTTGTCTCTCCATCAACTGTTCTGAACTCAAAGGGCACATTCCCGAAGATTTGCTGGCCAACTGTTAGCCGGTTTTGTAGTGTAACTGTGCTTTGTTTGGGTGGTGTAAGTCAAACATTTGGCCAGACTCCCAGAAATGGATTAGTCCCACTGTTAGATTAAAAAACACTTTTGCAATCAAAACTCCCTGTGGAAAATTTTGGATTCAGCAATCTCACAATGTTTCCACATGCTTGATGAACACTTGGATTGTGCATATTGTTTACAACCATATTTTTTGTTAAAAAAAAAAAAATCTTGTTTAATTTAATCAGGTAATCAAAGCTCAGAGGTATAAGCCAACTCCACAAATCAAAATATTATTTCTTAAAACAAGCTGATTACCAAACAGAGAGTTTAAAATGTCTCTGATTTTTTTTTTTTTTTTATCCACACAAAGAAATTTGCTGCAGAGTAGAGCAGTGGTGTAAGGAACAGGCTTCTCTGGGGGAAAGGAACTTTTTTCTCTCTGAACTGGCTGATCAATGAGATAGAGATCTCGTGGTCAATGTTCCACTCTCCTAAAAGGCACCATGGGATCCGCAGCCCACTTCATCTTTATCACTGGTCTGCTTCTGCTCTGACCACAGGGACCCGACGCAGGCTCATTACTACCACAAATAGAGATCTGGCTGCATGGCCTGAGACTGGGATGAGCCGGCGGTCAGGGATGGAGATTGCTGGGAGGGTAGCACTGACACTCTTTCTGTCTTATCTCCAGTGTCTCATCTCCCATTTCTTTCCCACGAGATTTTGGCTTTTCTGAATGCCAGCAGCTGGTCTTCCAAAACCCCTATAAATATTTTGGTTCAAAGGGGAATCAGGTAGCTATAATAGACTACCACCTGCCCTGCTCCATCTCCTGCCACCCTGCATCAACACCTCTGCCAACTCCACTCTGGCATTCTGGCCTTGGCATCACAGTTGCTGACTGATGGACAATGTCTCCAACAGCATCTGTTCTCCAGTGCTCAGTGGCCAACACAACTCTCTGGCTTGCAATAAGTTACGCCGAGCCAGGCTTCATACTCTGTTCTGCTATTGGCTGGTTTTCTGCAACTGACGATGTCCAAACTGATTAGCTATGTCGCTTTTTACGCTAGATGAGCTGTTCTTTCTCTGGCTTAGGCAGACCTTGTATTCACCTCACTGAGACTGAGTGGCTGCTGTCCACTTGGCAGAAGTGCTAAGTGTTTTCAAGGACAGTTTAAGCTTCCTGCCAAGCATGCGTTGTATGCTAATTAATGACCAGGTCAATGTGTGGTAATGTAAATGAGTCACTCCAAACATTGCTGATGAACAACGCTAAGGCTGGCTTTCCTGCTGCTGCGCCTGACACATTCCTAGACCCATAAAAGTGCAGTGATACTTTATTAAACAGAGTTTTGATGTGATGCCCCTCTGATTCCAAGCCAGCAGATGTAGTTGCTGATTATGGCTCTGCTCTCCATATGGCACTACTGCGCGTCCACCTCCTCTTTAACTATCCTCACCTGGACCCCCTCCCATCGTGCTCCTGTTAGGTTCACATCCAACAGGTAGCAGAAGGACTTGGGCACTTGTAAACCGAGGCAACCTAGGGCTTGTTGGACTGGCCGAAAGGGAAATTAGCTTTCACCTTCACTTTGGCTCAGAGCGCTAGTCTCCTCACTAATACCTCAAACTATTCTTGCTTAGCGAATACAGAGCAATTTGTTTAAAAAAAAAAAAAGTGTCCAGTAGTGCATCACTGGCTTCTCAGTTTGTAAATAGATAATCCAAGGAGATCAGAGGGCGGTTTCAGTGCATTTAAGGTCATATGTAGCACATTGTAATTGGGTCAAAGCATTTGTGCTGGCAAATAAAGGTTCCTCCTTTTCCACTGTTCACAGTGTGCAAGTGTGTTACTCGCGCAAACCCTGAGCTTCCTCATTAATCGGCTGTCAAACTTAAGTCTGCAAACCTGCCAGCCTTTCTGTGACACTGCAGGAAATACACACACACACACACACACATATATATATATATATATATATATATATATATATAAAGTCAGAGTGAGCAGACTGTGAGGAGTTTCTATATCATACACACACCTTTTTTGGTTGGGCTCTACAAAAACGGTACAACTTTCTGCTCCTTGTTCTCAAGCTGGTGGCATTTTTTGGCTCAGTATTACTCAAGTTGTGTGTTGTTTGTTTTTTCTGTTTTGTTTTTTAACTGCTGTCAGTATTATTTCTGTGCTTAAAAACAAAACCCCAAAGTGGTGTATTTTATTATAATCAGTAAAAGTAATCTTACCACTGAATTGAGGTGGCGGCCAGTGGGAGACAATGAAATTGCTGATTCATATATGTTGGTGTGTTCAGTATCCAAGCGGAATTTGCCGTCTCACCAAACTTGGAAATCTCCACTAGCATCCAAATGTTAGTTACAAAGCAGTGGGCGATGAGTGAATTGCTTTAGGGGGACAAGTCATCCATAGTCTGACATTTATGTCACAAATTCATAAAAAAAACGGCTTGATATTTTATTTAATATGACAGCAAAACACTGACTGAGCCTGTAAAGTCATCAGGAAAGTGATGGCAGAGGTCAAGCTTCAGCGATTATGTAACCACAGGTACCGGTGGCCAGTAAATAGAATATAGATTTAAGGCATTTCCATGTTGCTTCCCTTTTCAGAGCCAGAAGCTGCATCCATCTTCTTTTATTATGACTGCTGCTGAGGGCTTCAGGATGAAAACAGGGTCGTCCAAAGAACGAGAGAACCTGGCTCGATGCAACGCTGTTCCTAAAGGATTATTGTTGAACAGAAATGTCTTATTTGTATTGTTTAAAACGATAGCAACATGAGATGAAACGGTTGCTGACTTGAGTACTTTCCAGCCCTGCAGCGAGAAACTTTATGGTTTGCATTTCACCGTCTAGCTGGTACCTAAAACAACATTTTATGCTTTCAGCCTGGAACATCCACTAATACTCTCACTAGCTGTTGGAAACTTTGTGCACTTGACAGTTTTGTGATCCTTAGTGCCAGAGACATAACTTAAAATCAAAAAAAAGTAATTAAGTATAATACTCAGTTCTATTTATTACATAATGAATACAGCGCAAGCAGCCTGTACAGCTTCCTGTTGTAACAGCAAATAAAGGCTGCGTCTTCTAAATAATAAATGAGAGCCACAATTCTCTGAACATATTTTTAGCCTGCTGGGACCAAACAATAACAAAGCTAAATGCTGATGTTGTTATTGAATTCCCTGAAACTGTACGTCTTGAGAAATGAACCAATAAAGGGCGGAACATCAGACAGATTGCCTTTGACAACAGAATCAAATTTCACATGGCTAAATTCAATGACACCATTTAATGAGTGCTGATTGCAACCCCTTTGCTATTCCTCACTCCCTGTTTATGTCTGTTATGTCTGTTTATCTTTTCCTCCCTTCCTGACCTATACACACTTTCCCCTGCCTCTGCCTCCCCTGTCACTCACTTCATTGCTCTCTTCCTCTGTCAGTCAGACTGTCAGTTTCTCCCCATCTTTTCCTCCGTTCTCTCCCTTCTTCTGTCTTCGAATCCCACCCTTCATTCCCCTGATGCACGCCTGTCTTTCTCCACGGCAGTCACTGTGTTACTGAGCTCTATTTACAGTGAAGCTACCAAATTATTAAAATCAGAGCGTTTATATTGAGCTTTATTGTTTGCCTAGGATTTTGTTCCCTTCGGTTTTTAAATTTAATTTGTTTCACTCCCACACCAATAGTGTCAGAGCCATGAGCAAATGCTGTGAAGACACTTCTATCTAATTCTAATGTACAGCTTGTTTACTAGTATTGACAAGTTGTTTACATTACTTGGAATAATTTCTTGTGCCTTAGCTAAATGGATAAACATTGACAAAACTGCTTGATCAAATATATCAGTAAATTAATGAACATTTGTTTGACGATTGCTTCCTATGAAAGATGACTGAAAACTCAAACGTAGTTTGCAGGGAGAATTATCAGTTTCAAACAGTTTTGACAGCAGCCTGACACAAAATAGCCTGTTGCGTCTCTTTCAGCAATTCTCGCCGTTCAGCTCAACCTGAGAAGCTTGGACACACTCGATCCATTCATATGAATGAGTTAGCGTGTCCAAAATTTTGACTGGTGCTGTATCTCGAGAACCTCTTTTACCATTGCACAATGGTAACTGGTTTCTCTGGGACTGTTCCTGGATGCAAGTCTGTCACCTAATAGCAGGCAATGAACGGAAGGAGACATGAGGTGGCTCTCCAATATGTAGAAACCCAAGTAGTTCCAGCGGTACATGTGCTTGTACCACGCTTGGTGGAGCAGGATCACAACTTAGCTGAATCTTTTATAGTTACTATCAAAGTCTCAGGCGGGTAACTCAAGAGGCAGACTCCTGGGAAAAGTACAGGTAGGTTTATTTACAAGTACAGCCACACATAGGGGATAATGCAGAGTTGTCTTGGGGAAGGTGGTTGCGGGGAATCCAGTTTGGGTCCGGTTTCCTGGTACTGGTGATTGCGTCTCTCACGGTTATCTGTGGCGCAGGACAAAAACAGGTTAGCTGTGAGTCAGGCAGCACAGAAGGAAATGCAGGCGTGGAAGTGTGAGACAGTCAGACTAACTGTTTCACAGTCAACTGACAGTTACAGTTAGTTATTGTCTGCAAAAAACTGAAGTGGCACTGATGGAATCAACTACAAACATAGGCACCTATTAAGAGTTGTTAGGGTGAACGCGACACTCAGCATACACTCACCAGATACTTCTTTAGGAACACCTGCTCAACTGCTCGTTATCGCAAATATCTAATCAGCCAATCACGTGATAGCAACTCAGTGCGTTTAGGCATGTAGGCATTGTAAAGACAAGCTCCTGAAGTTCAAACCGAGCATTCTGAGTATTTCAGAAACTGCCGATGTCCTGGGATTTTCGCACACAACCATGTCTAGGGTTGAACATCTCTGAACAGACAACATGTCAAACCTTGAAGCAGATGTGCTACAGCAGCAGAAGAGCACACTTCTGTCAGCTACGGACAGGAAATTGAGGTAACAATTATCACAGGTTTACAAAAATATGGAACAATGGAAGATTACCTTTTCTGATGAGTCTGTTGCAACATTCAGAGTGTAGGGTCAGAATTTGGAGTAAACAACATGAAAGCATTGATCCATCCAGCCTTGTATCAATGATTCAGGCTGCTGTTGGTGTAATCATGTGGAGCATTGTTTAAATGGGGCAGCCTACCCGAGTATTGTTGCTGACCATGTCCAACCTTTTATGACCACAGTGTACCATCTTCTGACGGCTGCTTCCAGCTGGATAATACATATTATCACAAAGCTCATCTCATAGTCTGACATCATGGATGTGAACCCAGCAAATGTGCATCAACTGTGTGATGCTATCATGTCAATCTGGACCAAAATATCTGAGGAATGTTTCCGGCACATTGTAGAATCTGTGCCATGACAAAATGAGGCCGTTCTGTAGATGAACATGGGTTCAACATGAAACTAGCCAGGTGTACCTAAAAAAATGGCTGTGAGTGTATATGTGGGTAGTTATCTTCCAGGAAACGAGTTCAATAAGAGAAAACGATAAAGGAGTGACACCTATGCAATAAAATGAGATTTGTTAGTTGGATAATAGGTGTCTATAGATGCATTAACATTTTCCACATAACACATAGTTATTTAATTGGATATTACTCTACGTATACTGAAGATTGCAACTTTAACCATTGTAACAAATCTGCACACGTGCTGCTCTTGTCAGTTGGAGAGAATCAACAAGTTGTAAATGGTGAGATGTGCCAGTTTGGCTCTAAATGAACTCGCGGTAGATCAGGATTGACGGTGAATTTGTGCCAGAACTAAACTGAAAGTGGTGCAGCTGTTTGGTTTGAAGCCGTGCCCTGCAAAGACACATGTAGGAAAGTTTTTTGTTTTTTTTTCCTGTTTTTATTTTTGGGATTAATCGACCAGCAGAGTGACTGATACTAGCTGTTGGTTGCAGATAAGAAGTCTGGCAGGTGACTTTGATATGGCTGACAGCTTTCTGTTAGTAATGTGGGGATTGATTTTCTTTGCTTTCAGTAACCCTGTTTAAACTCTTGATTCTAAACGCTTTTTTACAGGAAGATGACATCAACTGCTGCTGTTTAACAACCAATTAATCATGTTGCTGTGGCCAAAGGGAAATTTGTTTAAGAATGATAGATAATGTCCTCTCCCGCCTTGTTGTATGCTGGATTTAGTGCATAGTTCCACAGTCATTTTGACTGCATTTATCTTATCAACATGGGCACTCTGAGCATTGAGTGGATTTTCACTAGAAAATAATGCATTTTAATGAAGTGATTCCAGGAAATTTAGTAAATTTCTGAGAAATGATTAGGGTGTCTATTTGGGTATTTTCTGCGTGAGTCTTGCCGGCACGCTGTGGAATTTGATGATGATTCAAGATTCAGAGCCAAGTAGTTCCCTCGGGATGCCAGCGTTTCTAGCAGTAGGGTCCAGTGGGCCAATTTGATGGAAAAGGACAAAGTGTATGTATTTGTGTGTGTATGCATGTGACTATGTGTGTGTCTGTAAGCAGCTTTCTAAACCCACACTGCCTCAGATACGGCCTATCGAAGCGTGTCAGGTTCCCTTAGTCAACAGGGGCGGATAGCAACAGTCGTCAGTGCTGAAAAGGAAGGAAAGACCGGGTGGAGAAAGCGAATGTGGAAAAAGACTAAATAATCTGGAGTAGCGGAGAAAGGGACATAAATGAGAAAGTTTTAATAAAAATAACTGGACACACCTAAAGAGGGGCACATTTCCCCAGTGTGATGCTTGACTATTAGCCTGATTTTAGGACTCTTTGAGGGGAATGAATTGCATTCGAGCAGAGGATGTCAGTAGTGGCCGAGCCTCAATCCATTAAGACATCCAGGGACTCCATTACACCCTGATGGGCAGGGATGGAAAACCAATTGAGGGTGGATGGGTGCAAGGGGGAAAAGCAATGGATTGGTGCTGAGAAACACGTAGACAGGCAATCTGCCATGATGAAGAGGCTCCTTTCCCTGCTCCTCCTCTCGGACCCAGCACGTCCTCCTGCATCCCCTTCAAGCCCCACTGCGTTCCACTGCAGTGCCATGCCAGCTGACCAACCCGACACCTACCACACTCATTCCACACTTTCCCGCTTTCCCTATTTTTTCCCAGGTTTCACCGTGAGCCCCAACAGCATGTATCCATTCACATTATCGCATCGGGAACTGAAGCAGAGATGGATTTGTTCGGAGGGGAATAGATGGGAGTAGTGTTTGAATTGGGGGTGAATGTAATTTATGAATTTTCTGAAGTCCAGCAGATTTGCAGGAGGCTCCAGTTTAGATTTGTTGCTGAACTCAGGGAACCCTGATAGCTCCAAGGTTAGCTACGGTATACTTAACCTCCCTTCTGACAGCGGGGATGTGCCTGTGGTTGACATACCTGTTAGAGTCAGTATGATAAATTGATCAGGAGTGGATAAGGAATACAGCTACTTATATAGCTACAGCAAACCATTGCTATAAATTGTAATCAATCTCATTGAGAACTGTGTGTCACAGTGAGTCTGGGACTGAAGAATTAGATTTTTATTGATTTTTAATGATGCTTGGCTAGCTTTCTTATACTTACACCTTGTTTCTGATCCTTTTTTTTGTCTACTGTATAAAAAAACATGCACTTTAATGTTGAGATGCAATATTCAGTGTAGTCAATTTAGCTGTATTAGGAATTATTGAATGCATATTGGCTTTTTTTGTTCAGATAGTATGTTTTGCAGTTTTTAGACTGATATATCTATTGAGCTTGCTATTTTTTTCTATATTAATTTAGATGGTGACTATGTGGTTAAGATGCTGAAGTGGCTCTGAGGGTGTTTGAGGCTGTTTGAGATAAAACATTTTCTACAGTTCCCAAAATTTAGTGTAAAGTAGAATATTTCTAAGTGGTCAAGGCAATCATGTAGCCTCTGTTAAAGATTTTGTGCTCAGTCAGGACAGATAAAGTCAAAGGAAGATCCACCTAAAGTAACCTCTGCAGTAATGTGAGACCTTATTCACTCCATATGTATAAATGGAAAGCTTGAGGCAGGGAGAGCAGCGGGACCACAACACAGAACAACACAGTTATGATATTTATTCGGTCGTTCACAGCATGAAAGAAAGAGGTGGGGTGGAAGTAGGCTGCAAAGCAGTTTGCAGACTCCCAGCAACCCTGTGAAGGTCAAAGCTGCTTAAATAGCATGCCCAATATGAGATTTCTTGTTTGGATATATAAAAGACGATCAGTTGATGTGGGCTGGCAGTAAGATCACTAATGCTTTGAATGTGATGTGTTTTGAGCAAGTAAGAAACAAGTAGACCTGACAGAGCACCAGGGAAGATACTGTGGTTTTGGTGATGTTATTTGGGTGCATGTCTCGTAATCCAACTAGAAAGGTGACAGACTATTGCCCCTTCAAGGCTAATAGTCTGCTCTTCATTGATGTGAAAACCACATAAATATCTGCATATTTTTTCCCATCAATTCAGATCTGTACCAAAATTTCGTAGGTTCATCCGTTGGCCGTGCTTCACTTTCTCCACGTTCCTGCTGTAAGACAAACAGACAGAGCAACAAATGGCAAGAAAGACATTACGTTTACCGAGGCTCTCTGCCTTCTCGGAAAAGTTAATTATAATTTCTTTTCATGGAAAATTTGTGGTCTACAACTTTTTCACAAATGAAAGTTCAGATTCCGCACTTTAATCTCATTGTCAATGTTTTATGTTGCCACCCATGCCTGTGAAAGCTGTGGCCAGACAGCGCCAATTCTCAAACCGCAGGATATCATTCCATTACTCCAGCTGGGCTGATGAAAAACAGGCTGTGATGTATTATATATGCATTTGTGTACACGCATGTGGTTTATGGATGTTTTACTTAAATGTGCGCAGCTGAGCAGCCCCACTGTGAGCCAGGTAAACAAATGTTTTATAGCTGGCGATGAGGCGGTGCTACACTGAAGATTTCTCTAACGAGGTCTTGTTTGCGTGGGTGGAACAAAAATAAGTTTTTAGATCCAGACTAGTGCCTTACATGAGCTTCAGTGCCTCAGTCACTGAAAAATATGTGTTTTCTGAATATGCCCATTACCACAGACCCTCGGGCTCTCCTCGCCTGTAGTTCATCATAACAGATTTAATCTGAACTATTCTTTCCTTTGACTGTCTGCTGGCAACTTACTATTTTATCCTGCAGTTCTCATCCACATTTTCTTGATTTTTATCTCTTTCATGGTTCTCCTGTTTCTAGACGTCTGCTGCATTTTAAACATCACCTTAAAAGCAAAAGGTCCAAATTGGGACACACAGTCTGACATCAACATCTCTGTGCAGGTGCCCTATGTCAAGGTGGCTCCAGAGGACATTTTGAAGGTTCACTTCCCCCGGTTCACCACTTTGGACCTGAGACCAACAAATACTGACATCAGCCTCGCTGTGGCCGGCCTCCTCACCTTCTTTAACAGCACCACCGCCTGCCTCATCTGTGCCCAGGCCGACTGTGAGTACAGCATTCACACCCTCGTCACAAAATACACAATCATGCGCACCTGCGGCGAACGCTCGCACACTGTCTCCCCTACATCTGCCATCAAAGTGCAAACATTTTTGTTTAACGTCTGCTACCCTTTAACACGTGTTAGCGCACACAGGCTTCTCGCGCGCACGCCGACTGTGTTCTGACAACAGATGCGGCTCTTATCAGCATCTCACCCTGCGACACGCTTCCTTCTAAAGCAGCTGCTGCACTCCACAGCTACAGCTCGCTCACAGCGGCGCGCCCGACTCCTGCGTCTCAAAATAAGTTGCATTTGCTGCAGAGTCATCTCCCTTTTTAACGCCACTGCCATTAAATAAAATAGCGATTCATCACATTATGCTGTGTGATGTGTAATATGTCTACAACCTCCAGTCTCGCTTTGTTTTCTAGTAGAAGACTGAGTGTGCACACTTTGCGCTAAACAAAACATCTTTTAAGACTGCAGCTCTAACAGCCAGTGATCTGACCTCCCCCTTTGTTAGTGAGACTTGTAAGGTTCGGAAGATGCTTAACTGAATG
>VUQJ01027325.1:16826-32566 GCA_015108635.1 Andinoacara biseriatus
GGGTTTTTACATGTTCTCTGAGGATTACACGTCTGCTTTTAACACTTTAGGACTTCTCCCAAGGATTGCTACACAGCTGCTCTTCTAATCAAAAACACTGGCTCGAAACCAGTTGGTGCACGTCACCGTGACACAAAACAGATCCCGGTGATGTCTTTCAGCACTCAGTTCAGTCTGTCCTCAGAATATTCCTCATATTTCAGCAACATCCTGCAGCTCCTCCTCAGGTATCCCGAAGAGATATATAATCCCTCCAGAGAGTTCTGGATCTGTCCCGGGCTCTCCAACCACTCAGTGTGTCCACAAAAACCTCAAAAGCCAGGTGCCCAGAAGGCATCCTGATCAGATGTCACCTCTCAGAGGGAAGCAGCAGCTCCTTTCTGAGCCCCTCACCTTATCTCTAAGCTGAGCCCAGAAATCCTTCAGAGGAAAGTTCTGCTGTATCAGACCTGCAGCTCGTGGTCACAGGAGTGGGTAGGAACACAGATAGCACGCAGATCTCTCACCCCAACAGACTGTAACCGGTGAACAAGAGATACTCAGTCTCACCCAGCCCTCCATCATCCTCTTCCTGCAGAGAACCATGAAGAAGGCCTCAGAGTTGAAGGTAAAGGGTCTCAGCTGCAAGTACCCCAGTGAGAGTTTAAGGTCACAATGTGATGAAGCCAACAGAAGCGCATCATCTGCAGGAAGTAAGGATGTGGCTACCATGACCTGCATGACTGAGAAGCTACACAGGACTAGAAGTAAGTAAGTAAAATGTATTTAGCACCTTTCTAGATAAAATCACAACAATTAAAGGAAACAGTGATACACAGTAACGTGCACAAAAACCACTAGTTAAAAACAAGCCTGTACAAATGAGCTGTTCTTTAAATGATTCAATAGTCAATCCTCTGAAACCCAACACCTGCCATGAAAGGGACTGTGCCACAGACAAGGCAAGTACACTTTAATAAGATCAACACACAGCAGATTCTAACAAATATCATGGATATGGAGGAAGAGGAAGTGCTTCCATCTGCTGAAGCAGTTTGTAAAATGGGCCCAATAATAATTCATTAGTTCATTAGTTAGAATCCAAGCATGACGTAAACACTGTGGTCAACGTGCCGGATTGTTACCTGTGAGCAGAACTTTGCAGACGGCTGCTTTCAGATACGGAACAAGGAAGCAGTGATGTCAGCTGTTTCTCACGTGAGCACATCAGCAGCTTCAGCTGTAAACATGTTTGTTTCTGCTGGAAAGTTTTAGCATGGGAGTGTGTGGGGACTGGCTTGCTGTGGCGCCCCTGCTGGACGGCAGATGAACTGCAGGCTTCTCTGTTAGCTTCTTTTTTCAGCCTCAGAAGTTAGCGGCTGTTTTTAACCACTAACCTGCTCCAAATAAAAATTCCTCCATCGTGAGCTTGTCCTGGAAAATGGTGCTAAAAGATTTCATCCATCATTCCAATAAAATCTTTCTTTCTGTGCAAGCCAGAGACGGAGGGCGGATAAATCAGCTTCATCCCCCTCAGTTACACAGACAATACGAGCTAAAACATCTTCCACATAGTTAATTCTTACAACGTTTAGCAGCCTGTAAGCATGTCTTTATATTTCAGTTTCATGTGTGCCCCTGATGTGTGCTCTGCCTCTAGGATGATGCTTCATTTTCCCACTTATCCCTAAAAGGCTGCTGAAGATGCAGATTTCCACTTACAGTAATTCACACTGAATCTAAAGTAGCTTCATTTGTTAAAGTGGTTCCACAGCCTGTAATGATTCTTTGACTCTTTTTAAGGTGCCATTGTTCAGAGTACCCCCCCCCACACACACACACACACACACACACACACAGCTGAGTCGTCAGTCACACTGATCAGAATCATTTCTGATGGAGCACAGCAGTGGCCTTCATCACGTATTTGAGGTGTTTGCTCACTGAGGAAGAGGAAGGTCCATTAAAGAAAGGTTTGCTTTGTTTGTCTCCAGACTGAATGTAACATCTCTGCAGGAAAAGTCTGATTAGAGCTTAAAAACTCTGCAGCTGAGATCTGTGGAGGGAAGCTGTGATTGGCTGCTGGGAAACTCATTCAGGTCAGACGAGGTTATTAATGAGACTGCCAGCATCACACTGTAGTTCCAGGAGGACCAACACAAATCCAGGTCCCAGATGCGAGATGTGGACGTCCTTGTGCTGCAGTGCTGCTGAGGTCCAAACTAGAGGCTGCCACGAGTTGTTGCTGTTTTGTTGAATCATTTTTAACAGTGTTGAACCCAAAGCTCACTGAGACTGCTCTTATGTGTTATTCTGATTCTTGAAGCTGAATTTTCTGCCACATTCATATGGATAACATTTGATGTTTTAGTTTTTCACACATGTTCAGCTGAGAAAACCTGTGAAAATCCTGCCAGGTTTTTTTCCCTCAGCCGCTGTGAACTTCACAGCTCTCGTTCAGCTTCCATTTAGTAAGTTCAGAAAGGCGAAGGATGGAGCGGCTCACGTGGACGCTCCTCATGCTCAGCCTGTCGGAGGAAGACTCACCTGCAGTCCTGCACACACCTGCTAAAGACTGCAGAGCCTCACCTGTGCAGCAGGTGAGTGCTGTGAATGTGTTTTAGGCTAAAGACAGATCAGTTTGCTTTTGTGCTTCACACAGTTGAAGTGGGCACGGCCCATACAGCATTTTGCTTCCTGGCACGTGAACCGAGCTCGACCGTTTCTGGAGCCGCAGCATGAACAAGTTCCTATCAGACAGAAACTGAAGCTCTTCCTGTACTTGGAGCGTTTAAGCAATAACTGTGGAATGATTACAGACAGTCATGCATCACAATCAGCTGCAGACAGTCTGCCACGCTGAGAAGCTGCTGCCCTCACAAACATCACTGGAAACTTCAACTGAAGCAGCTTCAAAAGCAGGCGTGCTGCTTCTCCTCTGCAGCCTTTATTAATTAATGAAGCCACATTATTTATTTTATGCTACTTTTGTGTTTTTGCATAATGTTGTGAAATTTGTACATTTTCAATATTAAATAATCAATCAATATTTACAATATTAATTGTGTTTTTCTTGCATTACACTGCTGTACAGTCAAAGCTTTAAAAGCTTTGGTGTGGCCCCACACCTCCAGCATCGAGCACTGACACAGCTCTCCTCTCCTAAGCTAGGACCACACATCAGCTTTAACGAAGAGACTCAGGAATCATCAGTTAAGTGCTGGTTCAGCGCTGCTCTGAGATAAACCCACCGGTAGTTTCCAGGACTGAAACCAAACCAGCAGAAACAAAAGTCAGATGGGAGTGAAAACTTGTAGAATAGGAGCAATAATAATCTGAGCTAATGCTGAACGCTGGGACATCTTGTGTGTGTAGGTGAGACACAGGTGCCATCTGTCAGAATGGACCGTTTCAGAAAAACAGGAACTTTGAATGCTGTTCATTCCCATTCAGACACAGTCCTGTGTTACACACAGTTACACACAGTCACACACAGGACTGTGTTACACACACAGCTTTCTCCAGGTTTACTCTGACTTCATGAGAAAAAAAAACACTCGAGCTGGACTTTTGATATTATCAGTTTAATGCACCGAGGATGACTGTGCTGTCATCCTCAGTGACTGCGATGAGGAAGATGAGCCTCGCCAGCACTGAGAGCTGAATCTCGGATGAGGACACATATGGGACATTGTGTGGGAGGAGGAAAAAAATCAAAGAATAGGACTTAAAGTGTTGGATCAGTTCGCTCTGTGGTTAAAACAACCTGCTGATGTTCCTTCTTCACCGTCTTTGCTGTTTTAACTTCTTTAGGATTATAAATTTGTGACTTTTGTGATTTCAGTTTTTTCCCCCTTCACGTTTTCCAGACGTGTCCTGGGAAAGGGATTTGTTTGTTTTCTTCAATCTGCATTATTTTTCCTGGTATAACACACTCACATTCAGACTGGAACCGTTTCTGAATCTTTAGTCCAAAACCGCATTCGTACCAGCACAGATCTCTCTCACACACACACACACACACACATGAAAAACTTGTAACCACACTGAGTGTTTCTGGGCATTTGTAGATGTTGGCCATCATAAAACTTTTCATTTGGACAGACATGAACTTTTCTCATGCTGAGGGTCTTTCCCAGCATGCACTGAGGTTGTTTATGTCTCATTTCTCCACCATTGTGTTCCTTTCAGAGTGTAAGATGTAATTTCTGAGCAGAGAGGTATACCTCAGGGTTCTACCTCAGAACCACTTCTTTTCTCTGCTTTTATTCTTCTGATTGCTGTGCTATAGGGAGGTGATTATATCAGAAATACAAGTCTTAGAGCCTTGAGAAGTACTATGTTTAACAAGTTGCTTGTTAAGAAAAAAACAGAAGCTCACTTCAAATCTAGTCCAGAGTTTTCCTCATAAATGCTCATTTTATTTTAAAGCAAGTTGATTAAAATGTTTTGGGAAGAAGATATGGCTTCTAGCAACACTCAACCAACTCATAAAAGATGCGAGAACTAAAGAAGCCTTTGGGATGAGAGGTAAAACATCTTCAAGAAACAACCTTTTTCCAAGCTCCAGAGACCACGATGACCTGGATGACTGAGAATCTACACAGACATTATGCGAGAACATCTTATTTTGCTAGTTAATTGATGATAATAAACACCATCAGCAGACTCTTCAACCCCCCTCAATCCACTTTCCATGCCATGTTTTCTAATGACTGCAAAAAATTTATTTATTTACTGGAAAGATCAACAGTATCAGGTCAAAGTTCAAGTCCGTATCCTTTGACCAACATCTGAATTTTGAATCTCACATCTCGAAGCTCATCCAGTCTGGCACATATCACACCTATTCTTGCATCCATTCACTGAGTGAAGAGTCCCCTTTAAAGTCCTGTTGTTATGAAGCTGTGCATGGACAGGCCCCCCCGCTTATAGATCAGACATATTGAGAGCTTATCCCTGCAGCCTGCCTCTCCGGTCCTCTAACGAGCATCTCCATCTGTTCCACACTCTAACTTTAAACCAGAAGTGATCGTGCTTTTGAGGTTGTGACACCCAAACTTTGGAGCAGCCTTCCTCAGCCTCTCAGGTCAGCTGCTGAAAACACATTTTTACAGGTTAATCTTTGTTTTTGTCCATACTTACAACTATTTGTGTGTGTGGAAGTTAGTGTTGGAATGAATGTGTGACTGTATGATTAATGATGTATATGTGTCTATATGTTTAATCATACTTATCTATAATTATATGTGGCCTTTATTCAAGATGTGAAGCACTTTGTAAGTCTGTGTTTTGAAAAGTACCCAATAAAGTTGTTATTATTATTCATCTATCCATTCACTTCCGCCTGGAAGTCCTAGGTTCGATTCCACCGTGGCCCGGACCTCCCTCCCTGTATTCCAGTTTCCTCCCACAGTCCAAAGACATGCACTTACTGGGGTTGATTGGCCATGCTCCCATAGGTGTGAATTATTATATATTTGCTGCTGGTTATTTCACTTCTTGAAAAATGACATCACAATTTTTTCATTTACTGGTTACATTATTGGATTTTTGTTTTTTCTGTTTGCTGCTCTTCTGTTTTCCATTGTAAGAATATTTGTTTGGAGACAATTCAGTTAGATATGATACATCTTCATCTGTAATAAATGTATGTAATCCAGCACAGATACACTCAGTTCGGTTCTCAGACTCTTTCTCAGCTTGTTTTGCTCACCTGTGTTTTTCCGGTTACCGGTCTTCTCTCAAACTGTCCCCTGCACACAGACACCACCTCACTGTCAACACAAGCTGCCCTTTGCAGGAGGCTTAAATAGGAGCATCCACATTAGGAGGCTGGATGGGCGGTGGTGGTGAAATAAGTCACAGGGTTATCACCCAGAAGGCCGTGGGGCACATGCTTTTTCGACCTTTGTTTGTGCTCGTGCTTTCACTTGCTGGTTTAGGGAAAACTGGAGCTTTGGGTTAGAATACTGTTTCACAGCAGAAGCCCTGCAGGCTGGCTTGAACCTAAAGCATTTGTCTCAATGATGCCATAACGCTCCAGCGCCAAAGGACACCTTGTTTTGTCTAACAAATCAACAATATTTGATGCCCCGGAGATGAAACAGGCTTTCTCTCCTGATGTTCACACAGCGAAGGACGACACGAGCAAACTGAAGGATGACAAAGTGTTTCACTTCACGTTCAGCAAATACGGCCAAAGTGTTTTTGTGCACTTTGTGTAAAATGAAAAGCACTCTGAGTACGGGGAAGCTGTCCTTAGAGAAGATCTATTTATTCTTTGCTCTTTAATACGTAGGCTTCAGAGACAAAAAACTGAAAGCAGAGTAATGTCTGCAGCAGCAGCTTTCTCGGGGCTGTTGCACAATAAATACCGTTGAGCTCCTGCAGAAGGCCAGAACAAGTCCTACAGACCATCAGCAACTCGTAGAACAAAGAGTGAACACAATCAAACGTACACAGCCTCAGACCGAAGGTAGAAACCCATCAGGTTAATAATCCGTTAAACCCTCTGCTCCCATATCCAGCCCTCCTCATATGGGAAATATATAGGAACAAACTATCCTGGAAAACTGGAGAATTTATTTTAAAATCGAATTTTGGGGGATGATATCAGCATTACAGCAGCAGCTTTGATTAATTCAGAGCACAGACCACATCTCACCATGATGAGACAGTTTAGCTGTCCTCTGCAGCGGACTGGCAGAGTCTGCAGGTGTTTAATGAACTTAATGTTCATGCAGATTCAAACTGTGAGCTCGGAGTGAAAAGTGTCATTTTAGAATCAAACTAAAGACTGTTTGCTTAACTCCACTTTTATTTAATTTTACTCACATGATGACAAACTCATGCTGATGTTGGTGTGTTTAACCAGTCAGTGCATTTCACCTATAGATTACCTTCAAATTAAACAGTATGAGACTACAGCAGTCAGCACAGTCCACCTGAAGCAGCTCAATAACTCTTCAACATGTCAAAGCCAGCAATGGAGGACTCACCGTTTCCTTTGCAGAGGTAATTCAGCTGCAAATTAGCTGCAAATCATTGGCTGAGAGGAGGTGCTTTAACCTCTAAATGTGTCCTCGAGTCAGCATGTTACACAACAACAAATTTAAGAAGCCGTTTATCGATTTCATGGCTGCTTTTATCCAGACAGCATGTAGACTTAATGACAGTCTTTTCAGAGCTACTCAGGAAATCATTTTAATCGTTCTCTGTCTCTCTTCCACAGCATGTTTTTGTCCTCTCTCTCCCCTCAGCCCCCCCTCAGCAGATGACTGCCCCTCCCCGAGCCTGGTTCTGCTGGAGGTTTCTTCCTGTTAAAAGGGAGTTTTTCCTTCCCACTGTCACCAAGTGCTGCTCACAGGGGGTCGTTTGACTGTTGGGTTTTCTCTGCAGTATTGTTGGGTCTTTACCTACAATACAAAGCGCCTTGAGGTGACTGTATAAATAAAATTGAATTGAATTGAATTGAAACCTACAACGATGACAACCTGAGGACTCACCTGCCGCCCGAAGGAGAATAGAATAAAATGTGTGATGTCAGCCATGCAGTGTCTGACTACCTGCTCTACACCACAACCTTTCATCAACAGGAGCTTCAAAAAAACAGTGAAGAGCAAAAACTCGCCTAAATCATCTAAAAACCTCTTTCACCAAATTCACAGCTTAGTGAAAGAAACCCTAACCCTACCACTACCCCCCAACCCCAACCCCCACCCCTAACCCCACATCAATACTCACAGGTGACCCAAACCTCACACACACAGGGGTCAGATCTGAGAGTTTGTTGAGGACGGTGACACCGATGCCGGGCCCGGACCTCACCATGAGACACACGACAGACTGCGTGCTGCCGTCTGATCAGGCAGGCCCGCCGTGCTTCACGACATGATGTCATCAGGAAGGTGCATCCTTTTTCCAGAACAGGATGCAGCTGAACGTTGAAGCAGAGAGCACAATAGTGGCAGTTTACCCCGTTCCACACTCCCGCTGAGCTACACTGACGAAAACCATTTAGTTTCATCATGTTTAACATCACACAAAGCTGCGCTCTGATTGGTGGAGAGAATCAATTGTGCTAGTTTTTCTGCCACGATGCCAGTCGGAGATGTCTATTTTCATTCTTTTCATTCTCAACACGATGCAACACCCTCCATCATTCACATCCGTCCATAGTCTGACCTCAGCATAAGGGACGGCCGCGCCAGCCTCAGAGGAACCTCATTTCCACTGCTTGTACTCTTGATCTTCCTCGGTGGGTGTCTTCCCACAGCTCGTGGTCGTAGGTCAGGGTAGGAACATAGATCGACTGGCAAATCGACAGCTTCGCCTTCATGCTCAGCTTTCTCCACCGATTTTAATTCCTCAATCAAATCACTGGAACAGAAGAAAACGATGAGCGGCCTCACAGGTAACCTTTTTACTCCTGTCACTGGATGGGCTGAACATGAACAACTTTTTGATGCAGTCAACAAAGCAGCAGCTATAGACCAAGCAAGCATCAGCATTAGAGGTGTAACAGTTCAGTGAACCAGTTATTGTACTGAAAAAAATTTGATCTAAATAAATTTGAGTTCTGTCTGTGTTTTTAGCCTCTGTACCAGCCGCCACCAGCAGCTGCCACCATAGGCGTGGCCGGCTGGCATGTTCCCACAATCCAAATATGGAATAACAATTCAAAGTTTGATATGAGTCAGTGGTGGAGACCTTAACATAAAACCCATACAAGTTTTTCCAAAATGAGTGAGACCACCTGGCTTTGTGTGTCATGTAGTCATGCCCGTGGGTTATAGCTCAGGAGGTGGAGCAGGTCACCTGCGGTTGGTGATTCAATCCCAGTCGGCACGCCAAAGTATCCATGGGCAAAATACTGAAGTGCTTGTATGAATGAGGAATGCTGTTACTGTTGCCAACTCCTCAGTAAGGAAAGTAGCTATTGGCTGTCCTAGAAATCCCTATATGATGTCATCATCTAATCTGCATAATTGGTCATTTGCATGTAGTTGCAAACGAGGCCGTAGGAGAGCAACATCTTTGGAGAGACAAAAAGTGAAGAAAAAACACCCTAAATATGTTTAGAACTGCACATGAACTTTATGAAATAACTTTAATACTTTGCCTAGACCCACATTACATAAATCAATTTTGTCACGTATTGTTTAATGTTAGACTATCAAATTTAACAAAAACACTAATGTGGGGTGTGTCTGCTAGTTAGATTAATCCGACCTCCTTTATGGGGGCCACTGTTGCCAACTTGTGTAAGAAAACTCGCTATCGGCTGTTTCAAAGGTTGATAAAGGCCGAAGCGAGGTCCGGGGATGGGGTTGGTCCCACTCGGTGTCGCAGCAAGGGGCGGAGGGAGCGGGTGGGCAGGCTCAGTGTTTAAGTGAGGGCCGGGAGTTGGAGGGTGGGGTCAAAGCGAGGTCCGGGTGATGCAAAAGTGTACAAAGGCTTTATGTACATAAAACACAGTGACAGTGGAGGATTTCAGGTTTCTGGTCTATCTAACTCTCCAAAAGTTGCTGGCGTCACTGGAAAAAGTCGCTAAATTTGTCGCTAGTTGCTTTTTGGAAAAAAAATGATGGAGACGGTCACATGTCTCTCTCTCTCCTGCCCTCCCCATCCTTCCTGCTTGCTGTAAGAGCCTCGCTCACACACTGACTGAAACCAGAATATGATTAAAGCACCATGGATTTGGCGAACTGGGCCCTGAACACCACTGATGACTGCTTCTCCACTCTGAGATCGGGGAAAGGGGAGCCCGCCTGCCCAAGTGGATCTGACCCGGTCGGCTATGTCACCAACTCTTGGAGCTCCTGGAGACCTGTGTGTCTCCCAGCACTGTTGGTCGAGGATGTGGAACACGCTTACATATTCTGCCTTTCGGTAACAGGATCTCTTCTATCTGGCTTTGGAGGACACCTGATTTACCGGGAAATCAAGAAAATCTGGACTGCAACTCGACATCTGTCAAGCTTGCAGAATCAGATGGATGGGCTGTGCAGAGCGGTTCAGACTCAGACTCAGTGCCTGACGGACCTGAGCCGGAAGCTGGAGGCTTAGTCCAGTTGTGAACGTGCTCGCAGGCAAAACAGATCAGATCTGGAGATAACGTACGGTTCTGCACATCGAAGACGGTAACCGTGCAATTTGGATTATTGGATTACTGAGCAGTCCCAGTGAACTGAAGGCTGCTGAGGAACAAACAAGCGGCCTGTTCCAAAACAACATCTGCATTATCAGGAATTCGGCTCCCTTGCCGGCCTTGAGGCTGGTATCATATCTCTCCTGGAACACCGTGTGACCGACGCTCTTCCCCCATCCCACGTCTCTCTGTCACTTCTGTGAGCTGGAACCACCATTATCAGTGACTGTTTTGGCTGGGAGCTGGATCGCTTGATCTTATTTTAAAAGGCAGATATTGGTCGTAAAACATGGCTGCAGAAACGAGCTGTGAGGTCGTTTATTAAAGGGGTCCAGGCTCGCTGTGTATAAAAACGTGTACACGCATTAGTTTGATGTATTTTGATAATATCAACACTCATCAATAAATTAGTATAAAAACGGATATGTGCTAATTTAATATTTTACAATATTTCCCCTCAAACGCTCTGGCCAGACCCTCTCACATGTGCAGATGGCCGCAGTCTGCCCTCATTATCTGAGATCTGAGGAAGTTACAGAGAAATGGAGGATGAGATGCTGACCTCACAGCTGCTGCTCACTCACACACCTGCCTCCATCAGAGGTGCAGCACTGTATTCTGCACCCTAAATAATAAATGGTTTAAATGCGGGAAGAGGAAGTGCTGAGTGTGCTCGGTGGGCCAACGTCTCTCTGACAGCTTTTTCACCACTCGAAGCGCTGTTAGAAGCATCAGAGTGGCGGCCTCGTGATGGCTGACTGCTGACAGACGTCACAAACCTTTCAACTCCTGCAGACATCGTGAGCAAGAAAAGGCCTCGTCCCTCCTTCAGTGCTGCAGATGTACCGCTCTGTGCTGCCAGAGTCAATCTGCAGCTGTTAAAGCAGCTTCCCTTTTCCTCTCAGTTCCAGCTTCATTATTTACTCCTCTTTTCTCACTTTATTTGATATTCTTTGTCCTAAGAGGGATTAGAGAAGCCTGGAAGGAGGCCAGAATAAGTTTGATGCCAACCATGTCAGAAATAAGGTGGAGCAGAAGTGATAACTGTCTTGATGCAGTGAACAGGAAACTGCAGGAGTTCATTTACAAAGTCAGACAAGTCAAAAAGAAAGAAGATGTGAACATCTTACGAATATCTTATTTGTTATGAAAGATATAAAAGAGTGAATAAAAATGTATCCAAATGAGAGCTGATTGTCATCACCAGCTGAGCTGCACAGCGGCAGCTTTAACAGGAGTCATTGAACTTGGAGGGAAAAACATTCAGTGCATATTTGAAATTCAGGTATTTACTTCATTTACTGCAGATAAATTCACACTTTATGTTTGGATGAGCCAGCGGTGAAAAGGAAAGATAACTCCAGCTTCAGCTGTCTGCAACAATCACTTAACATGCTTTAAATGATCAAAGTTTGTCATTTACAAGGACGAAATGTGCAATAAAGAAAAGTCTGCTGCCCCTCACTGAGCACGTCCATCATGATGTAATTAGAGGGAACCGTGCAAACATGCTGTGTTTTAAACGCTCGGCAGTTGCTGTGCTCGTATGATTCCCAAAGCTGAAAGGCAAACAGAGAGCAGGTGAGTCTCTGCGTCTGTGCGACACCTGGCCGTGCATTTCATCCAAACTTTACAACCTCCTGCCTGACAGCATCACATACGTGTCATCACAGCATCGTTGTGAGGGCGCGGCCGTAATCATGTGTGAAATGAGTTTGGATGGAGCTCCGTGTCTCCGTGGATAAATTCAAAGCCTGTCTAATTAGCACGTGGAGCAGCCGAGGAGATAACAGAGAGCTGCTGATCACCATCATCTGAGAGCAGAAACTACAAGACAACTGTCCCATCATTTTCCTGGGAAAATCACGAACAGCTCGGACTTCTACAGATATGATTTTAACACATTGAAACCACGTCTTATAGATTTGGAGATCTGTGCAGAACCTCAGACTGAAACACATCTTTCTGTAAATGTATGAGTTTCATTTTTTAAATGAATCCCAGAAACATGATTTACTAAATTCTGTGCAGGCAAATGTAACGCTGATAAAAACATGCCTTGTTTTGAACGTGAGACTGTGCAGCCATCATCTGTGGGGCCAAGAAGTCGTTAGCAGCTAAATCAGCGTTTCTTCCTGTCTGATGCCCCCTCGCCTCCCTGATACACACTCTTCATCCCCAGGAACACCGTCCACACTCGGATGTGTTCGGCTGACACTGGAGAGGAGGCACCCTCGCTGTTTCCAGCCACAGCGTCACTGTCGCTCCTGAGATTACCGTCAGAAATCTTAATATTGAATTTAAAGATTCAAACTCGGACAGTCTGTGCCTCTTCATCCCGGAGCTAAAAGAATAAAATAACATGGAAACAGACCACCGCTCCACGGTTTCTGTCTTCATTTCACTTTGAAACCGTTGGAGAAACATTTTTTCTGTAACTTTTGTAAATGCATTTTAAGAGATCGCCGAGCTTCATGCTGTTAATTCCTTCTTTGCCACTTCCCTCCCCTTCAGTTCTCCTGATTTCCGCTCCCTGCAACACATGGATGTGTTTTTCTCCCAGTGAGGTCAGACATGAAGCAATGACACTGTGATGCTGCAGCCTGGCGCTGATTCAAAGAAGGAAAAATCCGATTCCAAAACATTTACTTCATGTTCATTTCCAGGAAGAAAGCCTGATTAATGGCACCCACCGCTGCCCAGTGAACCGCAGTCTGCTGTACGTAACCTGCTCTCGGTTAATACTGTAGATGATTTACACCAGATGATGTACAAGATGTACATGATCAATACTACAATACAATAAAATAAAGAAAAAAACGTGTGTAATGACAGAAGACACCAAGTTAAATAGAGCTTATTAAAAAAGAGAGATTTATTTCCCTGCAGCCTGTAATGGAGCAGAGCAGAACCCGGCCTGGCTCAATAACAGTCAGATTACTGCCTTTTCTCTGCTACTTCACAATGTGATGCATTCGCTGCAGAGTCGCTTAATTGGTTTCTGCTCTACATTCTTCTGTGCCAGCATATTCACCACTTCACACACGGAATGCTTTAAAACAGGTTCCCTTCAGTAGAGACGTGCACGCTCCACGTTCACAACACTAATTATTATTAATCAGCTTGTTTTCATTCTGCAGACGACCTGACACACACACACGCGCACATGCACATGAATGCATACACGCGCGCACATGCACATGCACACACACACAGATTCCAGCATGGGGAGCATTTTGGGGTTCACTGACCTCACTGATGGATGATGCTCTGCCTCCTGATCCACACCAATCAAATTCATACCGGTCCAAATACTGTATGTGCTCATTACAAGAATCAGAATCAGAATATTTTATTGATCCCAGAGGGAAATTCCTGCTGCAGCAGCATCCGTTTATAGAAAGAAGAAAGAATAAAACACTAATAATTTAAATAAATTAAAACTAAAACTACCAGAAATATAAAACAAACAGATCAATTTGAAATATATACATTGTACACATAAATACAAATATACACATGATGATAATTATATAATGTACGGCAGTGGCTGATAATGATATGAATCTGGACATACTGTTTATGTGCACCTAGTATATGTATATGTACTGTATATGTACACCTAGTCAAATTACGGTCAAATTATGCCTGTATAGGGCATCGGTGTTCTTAGCCCAGTCCAGTTTATTGTCAGTGTACACTCCCAGGTATTTGTAGACCTCTACAGTGTCCACACTGTTACGTTGAGCACTAGATGATTCCGCTCACACCACACAAGTCCTTCACCGTCATCCTGTACTCATCCTCATCCCCGCTGCTGATACATCCAACTATTGCAGATTCATCAGAAAATCTCTGAAGGTCTCCGAGCAGTAGCTGAAGTCAGAGGTGTGGCGGGTGAAGAGGAAGGGAGCGAGGACAGTTCCCTGTGGGGCTCCAGTGTTGCTAACTACTTTGTCAGACACACAGTGCTGCAGGCGTACATACTGTTGTCCACCAGTCCGGTAGTCAACAATCCAGGACACAAGGGGGGCATCTACCGGCATCTATGTGAACTTCTCACCCAGAGGAGCAGGACGAATGGTGTTGAATGCACTTGAGAAGTCAAAGAACATGACCCTCACAGTGCTGGCTGGCTTATCCAGGTGCGCATAGACTCTGTTTAACAGGTAGATGATAGCGTCCTCAGCTCCCAGGCGGGGCTGGTAGGTGAACTGCAGGGGATCCAGAAATGGCTGGACCCTGGGCCGGAGCTGATCTAGGACGAGCCTCTCCATGGTCTTCATTATGTGGGACGTCAGTGCCACTGGCCTGTAGTCCTTGACGTCACTGGGTCGCGGCGCCTTTGGAACAGGGACAATGCAGGACGTCTTCCATATTACAGGGACGCTCTGGAGAATCAGGCTCATGTTGAAAACATGGAGAAGTACTCCACAAAGCTGAGTGGCACAGGCTTTAAGCCCCCTGGGGGGGACCCCATCAGGGCCTGCAGCCTTGTTTGTGTGGAGCCTCTTCAACTGTTTTCTCGCCTGGTCAGCAGTGAGACTAAATGTAGAGGTGGGGGAGGGGTGGAGGTGTAAGGTGCGCTATCACAGGAGGGGGGCAGGCTATTTGGAGGTGGAGGGAGTGGGGGTGTAGTGGACTGCAAGGGCACCGGCAGCAGAGGTGTCAGGATGGGGGAGGACAGAGCCCGCAATGTCAAACCTGTTAAAGAACAGATTTAGCTCATTGGCCCTGTCCACACTGCCCTCCATCCCTCTGTTGCTGCTGGATCTAAAGCTGGTGATGGTTCTTATTCCACTCCATCCCTCCCTCATGTTGTTCTGGTGGAGTTTCTGCTCCAGCTTCCTCCTATAATTGTTCTTAGCCTCTGTGATAATTGTCTTTAGTTCCCTCTGGAACGCATCTCGTCCCTGTCTCCAGCTCTGAAGACCTTCTTCTTCTCATTAAGAAGAGCTTTAATATCCTTTGTGTCTCTGGCTCTCTCAGCCCCAAGAACCTTCAGACAACTGTGATTTGGTGATCTATAAATAAAACTGAATGAACTGAATTCACTCCCAGGAGTCAGGACCAATCGCACTCGAGCATTATCCCATTGTTCTTGTTACTATGACAATAAAAATCTATCTATTATTAACTTTCCCGAAAACTAGCCTCCGCTGACTTTTCATGACATCTTTATGATTTTTCACTAATTTTTAGGTAGATCTAAAATCATTTCACCTTCTCAACATTACTGTATATGAAATACAAAAGAACCCATAAAAATACACAAAACTAAGAGAAAAATTCACAATCTCAGGACAAAAACGATAAATTCGAAACGTTAAACCAACAGGATGGAAATGCTTAAAAAGGCAGAAAATCCCTTTAAAATACTTCAAACCAGCATCAAATGTCAAAAAAAGCATGAAAGGGTAAAATTTCATATCCTGCACACACACACACACACACACTCACACGCATCATGCACACACTCACACACACATCATGCACACACACACACACACATACACACTGTTTAGTTTGTCGCTCTCTTCAGGCTCGTCTCTGTTTCATGCTGCTGCACGCCTGACCTGACTCACTTACACCCCCCCCCCCCCCCCCC
>VUQJ01027327.1:0-10565 GCA_015108635.1 Andinoacara biseriatus
GAAAAGCATGATACGTGCCCCTTAAGTTACTTTTTTTTTTATTTCGCTTTCTCCTTCAAGTAAGAAACCCATTTCTAGTCTAATTTAAAAATATTCCCAGGTACCTCCCGTATGTCATTTGGTACGGGGCCCCACTGAAAAAATAATTTCCATCCATCCAACCTCTTCCGCTTATCCGGGGCTGGGTCGCAGGCGCAGGAGCCTAAGCAGAGAAGTCCAGGCTTCCCTCTCCCCAGCCACTTCCACCAGCTCACGAGGAGGGACCCCAAGGAGTTCCCAGGCCAGTGGAGAGATATAATCTCTCCAGCATGTCCTGGGTCTACCTCGGGACCTCCTCCCGGTGGGAAGTACCCAGAACACCTCACCCAAGAGGCGGCTAGGAGCCACCCTAATCAGATACCACTTCAACTGGCTCCTCTCATAAAAATTATGAACAAAATCGGTAAAAAAGGGAAGCCCTGATGGAGTCCAAAACCCACAGGAAATAAGTCTGACTTATTACCGGCAATACGGACCAAGCACTCACTGCGCTTGTACAGAGACTGAATAGCCCGCAACAACAGGCCAGACACCCCATGCTCCCGCACCACCTCCCACAGGATACCCTGAAGGACAGGGTTGAATGCTTTCTCCAAGTACACAAAGCACATGTAGACTGGTTGGCCAAACTCCCTTGCACACTCAAATATCCTTGAGAGGATAAAGAGTTGGTCTAGTGTCCCACGACCAGGACGAAAACCACATTGTTCCTCCTGAATTCAAGGTTCGAGTAACGGACAGACCCTCCTTTCCAGCACCCTGGCATAGACCTTACTGGGGAGGCTGAGAGGGATAAAGAGCTGGTCCAGCATTCCACGACCAGGTCAAAAACCGCATTGTTCCTCATGGATCCGAGGTCGACTAACGGGTGGACCCTCCTTTCCAGCACCCTGGCATAAACCTTACCGGGGAGGTTGAAGAGTGCTCCAGAAAGTTGGAGCACACCCTCCAGTCTCCCATCTTAAAGATGGGGACCACCCTAACCCCTAACACTGAATCTGACTGGGCAACACTGGGAAGGCCAATCTCTGAAGAGGAAATTATAAAAGTAATTAACACTCAAACACTCAAAGCCCCTGGCCCAGATGGATATGGCCCAGAATTCTATAAGATGTTTAAGGATTCCCTAAACAGATAACAGATACCTTTATTAGTCCTGTATTGGGGAAATTACAGTTTACAGACCAGTTATCCAAGAAAAACATACATAAAACATGGGGCGATAAGTGACTGTAGGCCATGCTGCCCTCTGGAGCCACTGCCGTTTAAGATGGAAACAATAGCGAACACATAGGGATAGATGAGGGAAAAAACAGCTCATACTTTGTATACATTCACAGTATAAGGTTGCAAAAAACGTTTGCAGTAGCATTAGGGGAGCTGACCCAGCTATATCTCAACTAAACAGTCCTGATAGAGATGGAATGTTCATCAGCACACAGTTGCGAGACTTATCAGTGCACACAGATAACAAGATGGGAAGGTCCCGAGGGAGAGCATCTGTTTACACAACTTCTTCCAGGAGAGGATGAGATTCCCCAGCTACTAAGGCCAGGCAGGTCCAATCCAACGCTGGATTGGACCTGCTGGGTAGGCACAGTGTGTAGGACTTTCTGCCCTAATTCATTGTATTCTGTAAAATACGGGTGAATATTCTTCTGTAGCCTCTTTCTTGTGGTGTGCCTCAAGGATCTATTTTGGGACCATTACTGTTCTCTTTTCCTATAACATTTTTACTCTCTGTTTCACTGCAACCATTTGCTAAAATCAAAAAAGTTCATTTTATTTCTTATTACTGTACACTCAGCACATCTTGACAGAAAAAAACAGAAATGTAGAAATTTTTGCAAATTTATTAAAAAGAAAAACAGAAATAGATCTATTTGAAGATGAGCTAATCTTGACATCTTGTTTTTTTATTTAATGTTTTTAAAACATATTTTGTCTGAATTTTTGTTTGTTTTTGTTTTGGCATCCTTATATGTTATTTTTTGTTGCCTGTGAAGCACTTTGGTTCACTCTGGTTGTTTAGCTGTGCTTTATAAATAAATTTGACATTGACATTGGTAGGGTCCTCAGGCCAGACAGAGGCCTCCCCACTGAAGTCGTGTAAAAAAAAAAAAAAATGAATAAGTCATGCAGATGTGTGATCTTTAAGCAAAACAAATGCTGACAGATCTCTTGCTCCCTCTTGTGTTCAATAAAATAATTTTTAACAACTTCAAAAGTGTTTCAGCACAATAATGTTGTGGTTAATTATTTCCATCCGGGCCAGGGTGGAATCAAACCCAGGCCTTCCAGATGGTATTCAAACTGTGAGGCAGCAGTGTTAACCACTGTGCCACCGTGCTGGTTAATTATTTAATATACCAAAAAACCTCAGCGCTGTAAAAATAATATCCATTTCAGAACAGCTTCAGGAGTTTTTCATTATCAGCTAAAAAGAAATAGTTGGGGCAGGAATATTAAGACAGCTTTTACTTTAGGAGATTTTAATAATTTCAGAATAAATGAGATGCCATCTGTAGCACAAGCGTAAAAGCCACATTTGCTTTTATTGTGTGGAATGTAAAAATATTGAGTTGGTACATTCAAACTAAGCAGACATGAAACAAGTAGAACTGAGCAGGTCACTGCAGCGAGAGCCACACCAGCACTTTCTTCATGCTTTCACTGAGCAAACTCTGAAACGAATGGAGGACCTGTTGCTCCTTAAACAGATATGGATTCAGATGGAAAATGTCTTTGATTTAAGCCACTTTTGCAGGGACGTTATTGTCAGCTCAGCATGTAGTTAGACTGCAGGTGGATGGTCCATAAGATGACAAGAGGATTCTGAGACCGGTGTACAGAAGAACCTCCTGCCCCACCTGCCCTGATGGAGGCCCTCCTTCCTCTTCTCCTCAAAAATCTTTCCACTCATGTTATTCTTTCCAGCTGTCAGTTTCTTTAGTGGAGACGTGATCACAATTCATCTCAAAAAATACAAAGTAGTGACACAAATCATGGATGTGCGCGTGAACTGCTAAAAAAAACAAAAAACACTACACAACAAAAATATCCATTTCCATCGATTTTTGTGCCAAAATTCAACTTCAGAAACAAAACAAGAAAACATATCTTTGACAGATACAAATCCACATGATCCCTGCATTTTTAAACCGTTTGACCTCTTTTCTCTCCATCTCTCCATCCCCACCTCACGCTGTAAGAAGTCTGTCCGCTCTGCACAGCCTCACTCGTACTCTGCAATCAGCACCATCATGCCGACACCGAACAGCAGGGCCACAATCTCCATCAGAGACTGGCTAAAACTGGAGCGGCCCGCCAGCAGCTCTGGGAGCACCGTCACTGTGGCGATGTAAACGAACCCTCCAGCTGTGAAGGGCAGGATCCAGGCGGTGGCGGCGGCACCCACGCCTTCAGCCAACAGGGAGCAGGCCGTCCCGGCCAGTGCTCCCAGGGCTGTGAGCAGCTGTAGACACATGGCCTGAAGGCAAAGAGGGAGAAGATTACGCTGCATGATTCTTAGGACTCCCCACCTGCTAAATCCCACCTTATTCCTTTATTATAATACAAAATAAATTTTGCTTTTTTTTTTGCTTATCTTTCAGCACCACTGTGAACCTGTACAGTTTCATTTAAGTTAAACCTCTCCTGTGTAACAAACTAGTAAAAAGAGAACTGTACTGAGAAAGTCGAGGATTTTTTGTGCTCTATAGCAAAATAAAAGAGCTCCATGGTCCAAGCAGACCACAGCAGGTTTGTTAGTGTTTTATGGGGAAGGTGGAGCAGTAGTTTCATGACTGCAGCTGCTGTTTGGGTCATCATTTAAAGGCCAAAGTGACCACGAGACCAGACATGTATGTGGGTCCATAACCAGTTCCTGCTGGATACTTTTTAAATCAACAATTTAACCTGCGGGTAGACGGGGCATCATTGTTTTAATAGATGTTATTAACTCCTGTTTGTATTCAGTTGTTGCTTATTTATACTCTGTATTACTTTAAGCTTTATTTATACTGTAAGTTTGTTCTTTGTAAAGAATACTGAGCACTATCCGTGTCAGTACCTTATAAACTACAGCCTGAGTCATCAGTTACCTTCCTCTTAGTGCAGCCAGACTGGATAAGGATGGCAAAGTCTCCAATCTCATGCGGGACCTCATGGAGCAGGATGGTGATGGTGGTGACAGTGCCCACCGCTGGACCAACCAGGAAGGAAGCTCCGATGGCCAAACCGTCAGTGAAATTGTGCGTGAAGTCAGCTGCCAGGTTCAGGTAACCAGACACCTTGATATCTGCATTAGTGGAAAGAACAGTAAAGAAATGAAGACCTTAAGAATACGTGAAGGGTCGAGTGGGTCATGGACTGAATGAGTTCTTTATGTTTGAAGATTCCCACAAAACCCCAAAAGAACAGCAAGCAAAGAGTATTTGCAACTCCAACAGGTAAAAAAAAAGAAGAAGCCAAAGAAAACACGTTTCCAGTTCTAAACATACGACTTGTGCAGCACCCAAAACAACTCCTTCATTTTCTGCTCCACACGTCTGAGCAGGGTCAGCCCGGTACTCGAACGGGAGACTGCCTGTTATCAGTCTGCTTCACGTGCAGTAAACACGTTCCGCTTCATCCTTAACTGCAAATTGTTGCAGATTCCAAACAATTATTAAGACTCCGAATCCAACCCCAGCAGCAACAACAGATGCAGCGCCACATTAATTCCATTCCAGTTTCATTTGAAGTGGGAAATCCTCAGATCTCACAGGAAATTTCCCTCTCGGAAAGTTGGAACAGCGGAGCACCGAGCGGGCTCTCTCAGTGAACGTGCTGCAGCGTGTTTAAGGGTGCTGTGTTGTACTCCAGGTGTTGCTAGGCAGCAAAATGTTGCCTGTTTTTTGATTACGACCACCTGAATGTGGTCAATGTGTCACTTCAAGCTTTGACATCCAACTTATGAGGTAAAAGAACACAGTATTACACCCCTACCAAAGAGGAAAGTAGTGTATGTGTTTTGGGGAATTTTAAGGATACTTTGCACTTTGAATTTAAAATGACACGTCAAAGAAGTCTATTCATCTTCATCACAGTAACTATACTTCAGTGCTTTACCTGTGCTCTTTTTCTCCTCTTTCTTTGACGTCTTCTCATCTTTACTTTCTTTCTTCTCTTTCTTCTTCTTCTTCTCCTTTTCGTCCTCTCCATCACTGTCCTTCTCTTTGGGAGCAGCTGCAGACGTGAAACAGGAGAAAGTTCAAAACACCTGCAGAGACTGAAGCAGGGAAATCTGCTGAGCACGTCTTCATTCAGAGCAGACATCGGTTTCCTCCGGCGTACCGTGAGAGTGTCCGTGGCCGTGCCCTCCCTTCAGCAGACGCACAAATTTTTCCACAACTAGGAAGGCGATGATCCCGCCAAGAACCCAAAGACCCACAGACATCATGTGACCGTGGGCAGCTCCTGTACAGGTAGGGAATAGCAAGCACTGGTAGGAAGTACAAAACATGCTGAGTACAGTATATTGACAGGTGATTTTTTTTTTTTTTTTGAATCACCTGTCAATAACCAGAGAACCAGCTGACTACGTGAAAACAAAGAAATACAATCACTGCATACCGTGAGAGTGGCCATGGTCATGTGACTCTTTACTTGCGTGTGAGTGTCCATGATCTCCATCTCCATGATGTGAGTGGGGCTCTGTGCAGAACAAATATGACAAAAGGAGGCGTCTAAAGGATAAACTGAGGATCAGGCTGACAGCAGGTTTTTTTCCAGTTGTTTAAGAAATCTAAAAGTTAAACCTACAGAGACACTGAGCGGCTTATTTTACCATAATAGACAAATATGGGTTTGACTGGAGTGCCAAAGCTGCAGGACTGCAGGTGATCAGACGCTGCTGATGAGACTCCAGACAAAACAAGGAGCAGCTACGAGCTTTCCTTCCCAGATTTTTCCCCCTCTGTGCAGTAGATTACCTGTTAAAGCAGAAATTACTGGACTCTCAGTGAATCTATGTCAATTTAACCGCAGAACGCCGACGATTGCCCCTGAAGCACCCGGTACGTGCCCTTACCTGCCGTGACCAGCTGTTTAAGACTGAGCGTATCCCTGCTGAGCCGGCTGATCAAAGGAACTCGGAATTACTGTAATTCCGCAACCATTTGTCCGATCGTAACAATTCAAACGGTCTCTGAAATTGCGATTCACATACAATATATGGTCAATACGGTACTTGTGGCTGGAAGCCCACGAGCGGCAGCACTTTTGAAGTACGCTTTCAGCGGTATAACGTTAATATATTAGAAACTATTTTCTGCATCATAAGCTTGTTGTGAATTGATGTGAGCATATTTGAAGTATTTCATAAATATACCTAAATGACATTTTTTACCTTAAGTGAGATTTTAGGTGAAAAACTGGGAGCGATACTCAAGTACTCACCAAGAGCGTGGGGTATGAGGTGGAGGAAGGCGTCACCCAGCAGTCCACCAGAGGCGAAGCTCAGCAGCACTTTGAGCAGATTCTGGTGCTGGTCACTGTTGGACTGAACTGGGATCAGAAACAGGATGAGGAAAGGAGCCGCGCTAATCAGCAGTGTGGCTCCAACAGCCTGCAGACAAAGACACAACGGGAAGTTTACTTAATATGTTTTGTTTTCATGTGGAACAAAAATATTAGACTGTAGGATCACCAAAGATGGAACACGAAGAAAAATTGAAATTTGCAGAGAAAAAACAAAAAGGACACATATATGGTGGAAAAACAACTCTGAGGGTTTTGGATCTGTGAGCAGAGATTTAATTCATATGTGGTCAAATAAGATACAGCAGTAAAGTGTCACTGGAATGCCGACTACGACTGTGTGTGTTCTTCAGTGGTTTCAGCGTATCGCCGCAGGTCTGTGAGTCAATCAGGCAACAGACAAGTTCCTCAACAATTTGAGAAACAAAGAAGAGCTGCAAACTCTTTGGAGAAAAGAAAGAAAATGAACGGCCTGCAACAAGTCACATGCAAATGATGGCAAATCACACAAACCTTCACGTTTAGCCTGTGAGATAATAACTAGTGTGATTTTGCGAGCTTTGCATCCATACTGAACTGTAATGACACTGGAAGGCGTCTCTGTATTCAAATCAATGTAAAACATGAGCAACCAAATACAATAACAGACCTCACACTGCAAACTACGGCTTTCAAAGTACTAACTTCAGCATTTGCATTACACATTACTTCATTTTTTTACTCACTGCAGTAATTATTTAGACATTCTTGTTTGTTCATGCAATTCATCCGCAGTAATATTAATAAAACTCATAGATCACTCTTACACGTTATTCTCCAGTCAGTCTGACTATTTTGACAATAACATGTTTTTTTTGAGTAAAATAAACCTCATTTAACAAAACTGGTTATTCCTGGTAATTTTTTCTTCAGTTCTGGCTATAACCTATTTGTAGGGGTGCTCATGAAATGTCACTAATAAGCATATTAGTATTATGATTGTTATAATTATTACTAATATTCACAGAACAACTATGACAGACTATTTCTTGGCTTGATGCGCCGACTTTCTAGAGTTTTAATGAGATGAAATGTCAACATACAAGAAAGACAAAAAATGTTGATGCCAAAAAAAAAAAGCTGATTTGTTTTCAAAACCAATTTCTGACCCTGAACTGATTTTTTAAACAAGGTCTTTAAAAGGAGCCCAGTGTTTTTACATCAGTGGTTTTTTCATAAGAAATGCACAATCAAAAAACTGGTTAAAACGCTGTGTATCTATTTTTGTAATACAAATATTTTAGACCACATTTAAAATTTGCATCACCGTCGTTCTCATGAACTCACCTGTGTCCAGAGCTCCACCAGGTTCCTCTTCTCTCTCACTGCCTCCCTCTTCGTCCTCTCCTCTCCGTGTGATTGTTCAACTCCCTCCTTGTGTACTCGAACAACATTCTCATGAGCGTGCCCGTGAGCGTGCCCGTGAGCGTGTCCGTGATCATGAGCGTGCCCGTGATCATGAGCGTGCCCGTGCCCGTGATCATGAGCGTGCCCGTGTCCGTGATCATGAGCGTGCCCGTGAGCGTGTCCGTGATCATGAGCGTGCCCGTGATCATGAGCGTGCCCGTGTCCGTGATCCTCTTCCTGCAGAGGAAGGTTGGCCTCAGCGCTCCACTTGCTCGCTCCATGAAACATCTTCACCTGAGAGCCATGAGAGTGCCCATGATGATCATCCTCTCCATGGGCGTGGCCGTGGTGATGTTGGCCATGGGAGTGGGTGTGCCCATGGTCACCATGGGAATGGCTATGAGCAGTGGGTGAATGACACGCTAACAGGAGTACAGCAAATGTGGCCAGCATCGGTCCCAGCAGATGTACACAGCCCATATTAAAGCCCTGTGATGTAGAGAAAAGAGGATACCTAATAAATAAAAACTTATAATAAAACCAAGAAGCAATTAATGCATGAAAACGAAAGCAAATGGAAATGCAGAGACAGAATGTGGCACCAGGGCAGCTCAGTGAATAAGCAGGTGACCATGGAAGCAGCGTGGCGGTGCAGGTTTGTGTCCTGACCTTTGGTCATTTACTACATGTATTCCCCCATGTCTCTCTCTAATGTATGGTAAAAGGACAAAAATAAATAAATAAAAACACCCAACTAAATAGAATTTAAAACTGGTTTCTGTGGATAGTTTAGACATCCACAACAACAGAGGGTCAACATATTTCGATATCAGCAGTTCAGATTTTGTTCAGGCTGTAGCTGCTCTGACTGTAGCTGATCAGTGTCTGCTAGACCACAGTCACTCCTCACTGTGTTGGTATCGTTTTGTCCTGTGTGGGACATGAGGCTGCAACTTGTGATGTTGGCCTATCTCAGTCTCTCCATGCTGTTTGCACCTGCAGCTCTGCCAGCACAGTCCTCCATGCCATCCGCAGTTTACCTGCAAACATCTGGCTACATTTCATGATCACTTCCTGTTTAAAGTGGGTTTAAAATTTACAAAATATACAGCACGACTATATTTTGGCCCTAACGTTGAAAGTAACAGATTTGTGTGATATTCATGTGTAATCATGAGCCATTTCAAGAGGAAATTAGACACTATTCGTTATTAACTGCAGAAACAAACCTTTTTTTAATGTAAGACCAGAGCAACTATGACTGCATTTTGGTCACTAACTTTTCAAGATCTCTGACTTCAACAAATAAACCTTTCTTATTGGTTTACTGTGTTATAGTTGTCCTAAAAAGGTGCATGCATTTCCAGGCAGATGAGTTTCATGTCCGCACAAAATGCGCCGCAACTGATCAAGACAGCAATGAGTCAACAGTAACAAGTTCGCACCTGCATGCGAAGGCGAAGTATCAGATCATTGGTTTGCATGAAGCTAGGGAACCCCTGCTGCGACTCAGCCCGAAGCTCTTCAAATCCCATCAAACTACCTTTTAGGTTGCTTTTAGCGCTGCTCTCCCGAATACACGGCTGCATGTGACACAGCAGCATCTGCTGATGTGCGCACACAGCCGTATCATTCAGGGGGTAACCTGACTTTGATCGAGCTAGATTTGTCTTGTTTTGTGATTGTTTATTTGCTCGCGGCTTCGTACATAGGATGTGGTGGTTAAAGGTGGATAATCTCTCTGGAAAGCATCAACTGTAATCTCAAAGTAAACAGTAAAAGCAGCTCAAACAACAGCACCACTGACTGCAGGTTTCAATTAGCCTTCTAGCTGGCTAGCTAGCTAGTAACTAACTTGCTAGCATGTTGCTGCAGCAGAAGCAACATGTCTGAATGCAGCGAGATAAAAATAATCAATTCAGTCTTACCAGATAGTGTCAGATATCACTGACTGTCGGACACTTGATAAATGTTTGCCCCACGTTCAGAACTACCAGTATTTCTGCCTGCGTTGGTGCTCCTGGTGGCTGGGAATAAGACGTGGCATTTACTCAACTAAACGAAATCTCGCGGGAACACGTTCCATTCAAAGTCTACCGCCACCTGTTGTGGTGCTCTTAAGATATTTTTTTTAATCGCTACTTAGAAAAAAAGTAGTTTTAATTTATCTTAAAACTTTAGAATGAAATGTTATTTTATTTTACTTGAAATAAAAAGAGTACGATTTCTCCTGATTTAAAGCGCATAACCAAATTATCGCGAGATACCGACGGCGGCATCCTGGAGATCAGGATATAAACATCCTGTCACATTAATGACTGACGGCTTTATTTATTATGCAAAGAAGAAATGACGAGACTTTATTATGACAGAGGAGAATCTGCCATGATAAAGCAAAACAATACTAATAATGAAGATTTTACACATTTATAATTTCTTAATTGGTATATGTATTTAAAACAAAGATTTTCCAGAATTAGTTTAACATTTGGAAATTTTTAACAAAGAGCGCAGTGATTTTGTTTTTTTAGGTGCTAAAATCTAACCTGCACTAAGTCACACATCTGACGTATTTTGACAAGTTATTGAAAGTAAAGTAAGAATATGAAATTCAGTTC
>VUQJ01027336.1:0-10333 GCA_015108635.1 Andinoacara biseriatus
CCCGAAAAACACCCCCCCCCCCCGGGGGGGGGGGGGGGGGGTGATCTGGATGGGGGAGTGAATACAATTGACAGTATTGTGTGTGTATCATTATGACAACATGTGGTCTTGGAAAAACACATTGTAGCTGGAACTCCCACAAAGGCAGCTTTGAGTACTCTGACAAGAGTGTGTGTGTGTGTGTGTGTTGACAGATTTTGTTAACATAGCATCAAACTGCAGACACGAAGCTTGACAAATGTGTAACTGAGATCAAAACGAAGGCTGTGAGGAAAAAAAAAAGACATGGTCACCATGCTGACAGAAGTGGTGGTGGTGGTGGTGTAATTCCTTACTTTCATTTTGGGGAGCTTGTGAGAAATTGAGTCACAGGAACTTACATTTAAAAAGTAGTGAACTGAAAATTCAAGGTTATGCAAGGAGGAAAACAGTTAACAGATGGTGAGTAAATCTATAGATTCGTGCATCTCTTTTGTAATCCACTCTTACAAATGCAGGCTGGAGGGTTACAGCACAAACCACCAACCCTCTGAAACCTGTTCTGCCGCCTGAGCTGCAGCCATCGAAATTAGCCAGAGGGTACAAGCCGCAGCGAAGTGGTGCAGTGGTTAGCACTCAGTGTTAGCACCCATGTGTTTGTGTGGGATTCCTTTGTTCTGGTTTCCTCCCACATCCTAAAGACATGCAGATTTGGTTTCACGATGATCCAAAACTGCCCTCAGGTGATGGACGGGCAGCCTGTCCAGGATCCGGTGGTTAGAAGATTGGAGCAACCTCTTTCTTTCTCTTTCTCTGAGTGTGCTTCATCACGAGGGATCCTCTCATCAATCCCGAACTTCTTGAGTCCTGTAAAACTTATTTATGACCAAACACAGTGAATAAAATGGATGCTCTCGTGCTCTATTTCACCGCAACACGAAATAATGCATAACATGGAGGAAAAATTCAAACTATAAAAATCAAAATGTTGTGATTGTAAACGTTTGCTTTAAACTGAAACTTCCATCAAAGGCTGAGAAGGTGTCCTGATCTTAAACTTTAAAAAAAAAAGCATCCAGCTCAGCCTTCACCACCTACAGAAGCAGCAATTATGATCCAAAATGCATCATACATGATGAGAATTAATTGATTTTATTGCACAGTGCGGACATTTATTTGCGATGAAGCGTTTTTGTTGGGCGGTGAGCTGTGATTGGCTACAAAAAAAAAGCAAGAATTCGCTGTGTCAGCATATTTCTCTGGGACAACAAGTGGGAAGAAGTGATGTGATCACACAGATGGGTCGTTGATCATGTGTTCGCTGCCGAGTTTTTTTTTTTTAAAGCGTTGAATATGATGTGGAAACCCTGCCGAGGAAGTAACGATGCAGCAGATTTTATTTCCCAGTTTAAAAAAAAAAAAACACACGCAGAAGGCTGAGAGTGCGACCTAATGACCCCGTTTGTTACGGGGAAAATCGTCTCTCTCGGTTTACACCTTTCATATGTCCATCTGTCCTCTTTCTTTCCAACGTGTTTATTCTGCTTTCAGCTGCAGCGATCCGTCAGTCAGCTGTTTGAATTCATGTTCAGAAAGAGAAAAGTTTTGCCAGAACAACCAACCGGGTGATCTGTTTGGATTTTTACAGCCTTCCTGCCCGAGGACAGCACAGTATAACCGGATCATTTACAGACGCCATACAATGTTTTTGCTGTTGCAGTTAATGTGTGTAAGATGGAAAAATAGACGTAAGAAAATAGTTTCTTTAATTGAGTGGGAAAAAAAATGTCTCATTCAAACCTGCATCAAGCGATCCACTTGATCTTAAGACTGAATCAAAGGATTTTGTGTAATGTGAAGGAATCTGAGAGATTAACATAATCAATGCTGCAGCTTTAAAGCACTTCTAAACTATTTTTATGCCCAGATCTGGTTTTCCGGCTCATTTGCCACTCGGGCTTCTCAGCTTATTTTTTTGGCAGCAGCAGGCAGCTGTTTTTGGCACACAGGCAGTGAAATACCAACAGCACTCCAGCAGAAAGACACGATTAGAGACGAGTAAACAAAGTCAGCTAGCAGCTGATGAGCCACGTACTTTCCTCAGGATCGTAGACCATCATTCATAAAAGACACAAGGCTGAACTTGCTGCTCTCGCTACCGGATAAACTACAGAAACTTTCCAGGCTGCAGCATTCATTCACCTTGCTTGTGTCAATGCATTGAGCAATTCACATGACTGCAAATGGGAAAATTAGCCCACTGGCAGGGGGGGTGGCTGTAGCTCAGGAGGTAGAGGAGGTCACGTGCCAATCACAAAGGTTGGCGGTTCAATTCCTGGCTTCTCCAGTCTGCATGCCAAAGTCTCCACAGGCGAGATACTGAACCCCAAGTTGCTCTGCGATGCAGCCACCACTGTGAATGTTAGAAGGCAGTGCTTATGAATGGATGAATGTTATATAAGAACTATATAAGAACTATGTATCAATTTGCTTGAATGCATTAAATAAAATACAGCAATGAGTGCAATTGTCTGTGGGGTCTTATTGTGTTTGTGCTGCTTGTCCTTGAGCCACCTCCTCGTACGTCCCCCCGACGTGCCTCGTTTCTGCCTCCTGGCCGACTCCCACAGTTGCTTCATCTCTGGCTCCGGTTTCTTGGTCGACCCCCGAACTGTTCTGCCTCTGCTGCAGGTCCCCGTGGTCAGGCAGACCCCCAGAACTGTTTTATTGTTGGACTCTTGCGCTCTGTTTATTTTGCACATTTGTCGCGTCCTCCCCTCGTACTGTGTTTTCTCTTAGTCTGAGTTTAGTGGGAGAATTCCACTGAAGATTCCGGGAAGGACATCAGAGATCTCTGTCCAGAAGAGCGCAGTCCTGGGAACAGCTAAGATGCTGCACAGGTACCTGGTTTATAAAGTACTGGCTTATGATCATGATCGATCACAAATCAGTCAATTGTGTATGAAGTACAGAAACAGAATAATAGGTTTTCTTGTTGTACAAACTGAGAATTGAACTCATATCCAGGACAAATGAATGTGGTTCATTTGCATCTGTGGCCCATAAACCCTTTCCACCGTTCAACGTCACATTTTTAGGACCGGATGAGTTAAAAATCAGGTCCTTCGTGAATCCTGAAGACCAAGAATTCCCATTCCAAAGATTCCTGATGTCATGCAAACTCCAATTTTCCAATTTCTTTTTCTCCAAAAGTAAAAAGATAAATATTCAGGCTGAGCTTTTATGCTCGTATCTTAAACTGAGATCTGAAGGCTCCTTGCCCATTCTTCATCTGACAGACAAAACCTGAAGCTTCGTCCGCACTGCAGGCCATATTCTAGTTATAAATATGTCCAGGCCATATTTCCAGTTCTAGTCAGGTGGTCACGTGTTTACCCATGACTCATCTACCATGAAACCCGCTGCTCGTGCTGGTGTGAAGTGAAAAAGGTGTTAAGCTGACAGAATCGTGATAACAGATGTCTCATCTGCTTTGATATCTGAGCCTTTTTTTCCTCCAAGTTTTCAGTGTTTAATAGAGCTGTTACTCAGTTATCACACTAAGAAGAAAATAAAGTCCTTGTTATTTTACTAGTTCCACAAAACTTACATGGCTGTGATTCAGGTTCCAGCTATTGGCTGCCATCAGTTCTGGTTCCTTACAGCCAAAAAGCATTGGGAAGCAGACTGCTTCTTTTATGGCGGTCATCGCGAGAAGGTTCTAAGATATTACTTTAAAAACAGCCTCACAGCCAAGATCAGCTCTTTGTTTTTGATCCATAATTGTTGCAGAACATTATGACTAGAAACATAAAAGGGCTGCAGGTAAACACCGTCTACTGATCAAGTTTGTCTACAAGACAAGCTTGAGACCAACCACATCAGAGGTTTCAATCTGCTGCAAGCATCGGGGTCACAGGGGTCACCTTTCAGGGTTTTCAGGTTTGTGCGTTCCTCACACAAACATAGTTTGTGTGTGTTTGGCAGGGCTTTCATAGCTTAGCTCATCTTTTAAAACTGACCTGCTGCAGTACAGAACTGCTGGTTGGGGGTGCTCTGAGGCCTCTGTTAACTCCACTGTGTGTTAAACCTGTATTCCTCTTAACGACCAGCAGGAGGCGACTAAAAAAAAAATGTAGCTCTGTTGTATAGAAGTTCAAGGAAAATGACCCTGCTGCTCACATGATTTATGAACTCAGCAAAGACTCAGGTTTACGGTTTCAATCAGTCATTTTGTGTTACTGAATGAAACCAACTTAGAGTCAAGAAGGCCTCGACTGTCAGTCACGAGTTAGCCCTACTGCGTGTTCAACCAATCGATCATCACCTGAGCTTTCAAAACGCCAACATGACAGCGGCCAAAATGATCAGCTTGAAGCTTCAAGATGGGACTTTGGCGACATTGTTACAAAACGAGTTGTGTGAGCCATACTATCTTTATACTTACTAAAATAAAACTTTTTTTTTTGTCAAGCAGCAGGTATAAATAGTTACCGTAATCATTTAACTTCATTCACTCCTAAATCTAAAGGTAAGTGCAGCTAATTGCAGTACAGTGAGATTTGTAGGAAGTGAACAAATTTGTCTCTGGAGTTTAAAAACTTACACAGAATCATAATAATGACGGGATTGTTCAGGGGGCTTCTGTAACTGTTGGTTTGGCTGGCCTCAGTATCCAGCTGATGGCGCATCAATGCCAGCACTGCTGCACAAATTCTCTATCGTTATCATGATATAACTACTTTTTATCGACCAATAGGATGCTCTCCTCGTCACCACATTCGCCTCTAAATGAAATATCAGAGTTCAAAATGGTCAAAGCTGTAACAGCATCTAATTTTATTGGCAGCGGGACGCACAAGCTCAAAGGAAAACAAAAGGACTGGTTCCTGTTAGGTTTTTTTGCTGCCTCTGATGTGCAGGTGCGCACATTTTCCCTTTATTGGAGGTGACGCTTGGCAGGAATCGGGTCGACCCTGCTGATCCCACCCTGCATCTCCTGAAAGCGCTGCGTTCTGCAGCCTGCTGTTTGATGTCTGATGCGGTGACACATCGTTTTCTCGACTGTGCAGCTGCCTTTTTATTGACGCTGAGGACCTGCTGATTCCAAGCAGCGCAGTCTGTCGTCTGTTCGCAGGGGAGTTAAAATATATTTGCTTTATCATCAGTCATTTCTACATCACCTGCCACTGCGCTTCACGGCCCAGAAAAACAAAACCTTTTTCGATTCAGTTCCCTTTGTTCTTAAGTCAAGTCAAGTTAAGCATATCTTCTATTGCATAACTGATTTATTCCAACAGTGCCGTATATAACTCTTATTTCTGCCCTGTAATCAAACCTTTGCATCAGCCTTGTGCCCAGTGAATGAGATTTGGTTCATGGCTGCATCATTTATTTACAGCTAGTCTGAGAAACTCAAACTTCTTTTGGTTCAGTCTGCAGGCCTGAAGCTTCCCTGCGATTACAGGTTTGTGTATTAGTCATTTTGTAATTACAGGCTTGTTTAAGAAGCAAGTCCATGTGCTGGAGCATGTCCCAGCTGCCATAGGGCAAAGGGCAGGGTACATCCTGGATAGGCTGCCCATCCATCACTGCTAACAGAGAGACAGGCAGCCATTCACGCTCTCATCCACTCCTACAGCTAATTTAGAATCAGCAGTCAACCTCACATGCACGTCTTTGGACTGCAGGAGGAAGCTGGAGCGCACACACAAACTCGACACTGAGAGCTCGGCCGACCTGTGCATTCAAACCCAGCAGCTGTTAGCTGTTAGCTCACAGTGCTGACCACCTCTGCTCCGCTGTGCAGCGCAGAAAAGCCAACCAGGAAGATCAGAAAGAAACGCTAATTTTTTAAAAACAGCTTAGTCTGCAGAATGTCTCTCTGGCTTAGAGATAATAATTTGTAGTAAATGAGCAACATAAGTATGAATTTAAGTCCTGTTCCCTGCTACATGATAAATTTTCAGTAGTAGCACACACACATTCTATAGTGTTGTTTGATATATGATTTTAGTCTGTGGCGTGGTCGTTGACATAACACATGCAACATAATTCAAGTTTTGTGCACATAAACTGAATATTATGCCCATCAAATTAAAATGATATGCAGCTTTTTGACTTCACTCTGTGTTTAATCATTCTCTGTGTCTCTTCCACAGCATGTTTTTTTTTTTATTTTTTTTTTTTCCTCTCTCTCTCCCCTCAGCCCCAACCGGTCTCAGCAGATGACTGCCCCTCCCTGAGCCTGGTTCTGCTGGAGGTTTCTTCCTGTTAAAAGGGAGTTTTTCCTTCCCACCGTCGCCAAGTGCTTGCTCATAGGGGGTCGTTTGACTGTTGGGTTTTCTCTGCAGTATTGTTGGGTCTTTAACTTTACCTTATAATACAAAGCGCCTTGAGGCGACTGTTTGTTGTGAATTGGCGCTGTATAAATAAAATTGAATTGAATTGAATTGAATTGAATTGACTGTGTTTCTAAGATGCATAAACGGTAGAAAACTAGTCAGTTTGCAGGTGGTTTCTACTCAACATGATGACGTAATGTGTGACTCACGGTGCTGTGAAAAAGTTTGTTTCAGATCAAACAAATGACAAATTATACAAAGATAACTTGAGTAAAACAGAATGCAGTTTTTTAAATGATGATTTATCAGATCGTTTATTTTGTTTATGGTAATTATGTTTTAACATTATTCCTTGCTGATATTGTTTGTGAAAAGCGTCATATAAGCAAACTTTACTTACTTATTAAATCTAGCCACACCCACACCTGTTGAATGAAGAAACCCCTGAAATCGCGCACAGCAGGCTACCAAAGAGAGCGCAAAGACCCGTCTCATATTTGTCAAAAAACATCATCGTTGAGACTTTTAGGAAAATATAATGTGGTAAGACAAAAGTTGAAGTTTTTGGACTGTTTGCATCTCGTTACATGCGGGATAAAAAATAACAGCATTTCATTTGCCGTGCTCTGATTAATAGAACTGTGGATTCTGCAGGACGGTGATCTGAAAAACACCAGCAAGTCCACCTCTGAATGCCTCTGAAGGTTTTGGAGCGGCCTGGTCAAAGTCCAGACTAAATCAGACTGAAATGTTTTGACACGACCTTGAACAGCCCGTTCATGCTCAATAACCCTCCAGTGTGGCTGAATTCTGCAAAAAAACAGTGAGCCAAAATTCCTCCACAGCGATGTGAAAGACTCGCTGCCAGTTATTGTAGTTGTTGCTGCTGGAGCGACCACGGTGGCACGACCAGCTGTCAGGTTTAGGGAACAGTTAATAAATGAAATCATCAATTTGTATTTACTCAGCTTATCTTTGTCTAATATTAAAATTTGTTTGATGATCTGAAATATTTAAGTGTTACAGATCTGCAAAAAAATTAACTAAAATAAAAATGAGGAGCTGTCGATAAGAACCTTCTATGTGCAGTTTATTTGTAAGATTAAAAGTTAAAATTTCATGCACGGAAGGATGACAGCGATCCTCCCGTCTCAATCATGTGACCACATTATTATAATCACTTAATGCTAGAGAGCCACAAAATGAGTCTGATTAAACACATCAGTCACTGGGACGTGTGCTGCATTCAAGTCAAACACAGAAACTAGAACCGCAAATGCGCCACACAGACTGAGCTGCAGAGACAAAACAAAAGAAAACAGACGAGCTGAACTGTGAAACAGTGCGAGCCCACTTCACAATGTGCTTCGACTTCAAGGTTAAACAAAGTCAAAACATCTGCTGCTTTGTTTGGCGTGCTGAGCTCCACGGTTACCTCGCTCATCCAGCAGCAACTGCTTTTTGGTCCGACTTCAAGCACAGCAAGATGTCCTAACTCAGCGATATATTATTTTGATGGCGTGATGAGCAGCGTAAGCAGATATTGGCAGTCTATTACTTGAAAGTTTTCAAAAGGGACCAGTAAATGATTTGCCTCATGCTGTTCTCATTTAACAGCTTGTTTAAACTTGGACATCTGTAAAGTGTGCTTGACAAGACCGGAGAATCATATCAGCAGTGTTGGATCCTTCTTTAACCATGTGACTCTCTGGAGATTTTTTCTCTGTTACCTCTTGGAGCTCTGCTTATATAACTGGAATATGTTCTGACCTTTTGCTAAGTCCAAAGCACACAACCCTGCTGCAGGAGCCGAGGCTCCCGTCCCCTGCTGCAGGAGCCTGTTTCTGTTTGAGACACAAGCATTTGCATAATTGTGCAAATCTAACTGAAAGTCAAGCAATGAAATACTATAAACAAATGACAGCTTTAGCACTGTCTTCGGGTTTTGGTGTATTTGGGAACTAAGCTAAGCAGGTATCAGAGCTGCGGTGGAAGCAGGAAATCACACATCTCTGGGGGTCGCAAATACATTACAAATGTTATTTTAATCACACAGCATGCCTTTACAGTGACACAAGTATTATTTATGTTACGTTAAATAAGCTAAATGAACTGTAATTTCTCACAGATCTACACACTGATGTGAACAGTGAGGCTGGGCTGCATCACTAATGCAGAAAAAAATGCAGCAGAACAATGTGCAAACAATTGCTGAGGAAAGCATGTGAGTCCATTTAGAATAAGCCAGTATACACATCAGTGCTGTGCAATAATCTTCATGATATATCAAAAATTGGGCTGCACATTGCGTCACAGCAAGAGCGTCCTGGGTTTGATCCTGCCACTGCAGCCTTGCTGTGTGGACTTTGCATGTTCTGTGGTTTCCTCCCAAACTTCAAAGACATGCATCTCAGGTTAACTGGTGATTCTAAACTGGCAGCAGGTGTGAATGATCTATCTGCATGTCTTAGCCCTGTGATAGATTGACAAGCTATCCAGTGTGCATGCTGGCTCTCACCCCATGACAGCTGGGATGGGCTGCAGCACAACCAGAACCCTGAATTTGATAGAAGAAAATGGATGGATGGATGCATTAGAAAATTAGTTTTCTAATTTCACTTTCTACCTGAAAGAAGGTCTGGAGTACATTTTTGAAGCTGCTTGGATCAGCAGGGTAATAAGCCACCAGCTGCACAAAGGAATTTACTCACCTTATTGTGCATAAATGAGCTGCTGAAATGGCAGAAATGAAAAGGAACTGCTTCCAGAGATTCAGGCAAAAATCTGTGCTGCTTTTGTCTCCTTGGTGGAGCCTTTACTGACGCTGAGGAACGGTTACATTACACACTGAATCCTGTTACAACAATTACCAAAGTTTTAATGAGCACAATGTAAAAGATGTGAAAGAGAAATCAAAATATATTGCATCATGCTGAATTACACCGATGGCTCTTTGAACGAAGCGGAAGCTGAAATCTTTTTCTCTCGAAACTCTGTTCTGCACTGAGAGTGTGTGAAAAATCCAAGAGAAAGTGGCCCTGAAAGGAGGCATCAAAGGGAAAAGAGTTAAATCTTCTTATTTTTCAAGATGAAATAAGGGGCTGTAACCAACACCCAGCACAGGAAAATGTATATAATTAAATAAGTAGCATTTGTATCTGGTTGATTCTTTGTTGCTTCCTGCCAACAAATCTTGAACTGGATGATTGAAGTCTGAAGAAACGAGACACAATTTACCGATTTCTTCATGTGGAAGAACACACACACACACACACACACACACACACACAGTTAGAGCAGCCGGGCACCTCCTCCTCACGCTGGTCACGGTGCTGCGGGACGGCATCCCACTCTTCCACCTCGTCAGCCAGTGTGGTTGTGTCGGTCCGTCAGGCACCAGCTGCACAACCGCACTCTCCATCCTCTCCGCTCCCGAGTGCTGGAGGGAGTCTCTGCTAAAGCTCTTCCCTGCTGCATTGAGATTTCTCTCATAAGCCTGACTGTCAGCACCTTTAAACTGCAGTAGCAGAATCAGCTGTTTGGCATTGGCAGAAAAGAGTTGGTAAGTTTTTTCATTGGCACAACCCACAAACACATTTTCCTTACAAATATGACACCATTTAAGGGCAAACAAACAGGCTTTGCAGTGTTATGAGATTTATTGCCAAGAAGAATTGTTACAACAAAGAAATAATCAACCAAACACAAATTTCCTTCCTTTTTCTTGCGCCAAGTTTATTTCCAGACTCACTACTTCAGAGACCTCCACAAAGCTCAGATTTGAACTCAACCTTGGCTGTTGCTGTACAGTTGACTAAATGTTAGTAAAAACTAACCGCCGCATCAGGTTACTGCTTTGAACTTTTCTTACAGAAACCAGCAGATTATCTCACATGTGACCTGCTGCAGGTGATTAGAAGATGTACGATTACAGAGAGAAGCAGAAGCGCTCGCAATGCAAGAGGTGGCGCCTGTGCCCCCCCCCCCCCCCCCCCCCCCCCCCCCCCCCA
>VUQJ01027338.1:0-11985 GCA_015108635.1 Andinoacara biseriatus
ATGTAATACTGATTATTACTGGTAGTGTTTGCTTTAGCCAGTGATCATTAACGTGTGTGTGTGTGTGTGTGTCTTTTGGCAGCCGAACTGGACTACAGCAGCGTTCTCCTTGGGATGTTAGTGATGCAAGATGTTCAGCTCGGCCTCTTCATTGCTATCATGCCGACTCTGATCCAGGCGCAGAGTGGAGACTTGGACGGGTGTGTTGGTTCTTCCATGTGCGCATGTGTGTTCTCTAAACACACACACAGCATTGTAAACTCTTCCTCCTGTGCACTGCAGCTTTCTGTACGGAGGTCTCCACGTGTTGTATCTCCTGGCCGAGGTCGTGGTGTCTCTGGCTGCTGTGCTGCTGCTCTGTTTGCTTCTCAGATCATTCCTGATTGGCCCCTATTACAAGAAGCTCCACATGGAGAGCAAAGGCAACAAGGAGATCCTGGTGCTGGGGATGGCAGCTTTTGTCTTTTTCATGCTGACAGTACGCTCTTTTTGTTTTTAACCTTTTATCTTAGATGAAGACCTCACTTTTTGTATTCAATATCCTCCTTTAACCTGTTGTCTGTCTGTACTGGTTCTTCTCTTGATGATTGATGCTGTAGGTAACTGAGCTTCTGGATGTTTCCATGGAGCTCGGCTGTTTCCTGGCTGGAGCTTTGCTGTCCTCGCAGGGTCACATGGTCACAGCAGAGGTCATGGGATGCATCGAGCCGATCAGAGACTTCCTTGCCATCATCTTCTTTGCTTCTATCGGTCAGAATGAACGCAGTCGTGTCTGACTGATCTCAGCTCGTGTTATAGTTTTGTATCCTTTACGGCGAAACGTTACTGAATTATTTGGGTGTCTGTGTGATGTTGCAGGTCTCCACGTGTTCCCGACATTTGTGCTGTATGAACTCACCATCCTGCTGGTGCTAACTCTCACACTCGTCATTATGAAGGTACAGTGGATTTCTTATTTGTTAGTTTCTTTTTCCAGCTCCAGTTTCTGCTTCATTTGACTCCTTATTTTCTTCCAGTTTATGATGGCCGTACTGGTGCTGTCAGTGATCTTGCCTCCAGGCTCTCGCCACATACGGTGGATCGTCTCGGCTGGTCTCGCTCAGGTCAGCGAGTTCTCCTTTGTTCTGGGCAGCCGTGCGCGTCGAGCTGGCATCATCTCCAGAGAGGTCAGTGATGACTTCCTGTGCAAGTTTTACTCTTCAGAGAGGAGCGTAGAAGGTGCTCAATTCAACTTTGACTGCTGTCACGGCTCTGTTTGATTCAAATTACCTTTTTTTTTTTTCTAAAAAAACAAAACACTTAACGCCTTATTATCTGTATTATATGAAAGTGTTCTGACATGAATGGATCTTAATGTATTGATTATTCAGTTATCAAAATGACTAACTACATTTTCTGTTGTGTGTGTGTGAGCTAATTAAACCACAGCTGTCTGCATGGCTAAATTCAATTTGGCTGAAGTAGCCCATAAAACGGTTCTTGTTGTTAGTTCAGCTGGCTAAAAGACCCAAGCTCATGCCTTGACAAGATGTCCATCATCCATTGTCCATTTACAGTTCACAAGAACTACTACTCCTGCTACAGCATTGGTCAGAATTTAATCAGATTTGCACATAAGAATCACCTTCTTGTGAGCAGGATGAGCTTCTACATCACTCATGTTATGGCTTTTCAGTACATCCATATCTCTCCCCGGGGCGTCATTGTGGATTAAGTTTCAAAAGTCTAAAGAGGGTTAATCAAATGCATTATTCAAAGTCTGTGCTAATGAAATACTGACATCTAATTATTGGCGCTTTATTTAGTCTGCCTCTCTGGCTCTGTGCAGGTGTACCTGCTGGTCCTCAGTGTCGCCACTCTCAGTCTGCTTCTGGCTCCGCTGCTCTGGAAGGTGACCACACACAAATGGGTTCCCCGCACCGAACGCAGACAAGTCACATGACCACACTGACTTCAGGGCCAAAGGGTTCCCATGTGAGTTTTGCAAAGGCAACAGTGGCATCAGAAGAAGTCTTATTTCATTCCTGCAGGACCAAATCTCCCTCCTCTTCTTCTTCTTCTTCTTCTTGTACTGATTCAGTCTACTGCTTTAGAGGAGAGAAAGGAATTATTTGCTACATTTTGACTTGAGGTCATTGATTAAAGCCTCCTTCAGACTGTTAGCAAAGTCTTCATTACAGTTTCTCCATTCCGAGCATGGTCTAAACTGGTGTAATGTATACTGTACTGTATGTGCTAAATAACCCACACTGTATTTGATATCACATGCTAAAATAATTTAAAATCTAATCTAGAGAATTGCAACATGAGTGAACCCCTTTGATCACTGGGGAGAAATCTGGAAGGCTCAGCTGTATCTGCTGCTTAAATAAAAAAGATAGGAAGCACATGTTTAGAGGAGAAGCACAAAAGATCAGAGGTCCTTCGAGCTCTGATGCTTTTAAGATCAGAGATTCCCTCCTTCTTATTTTCAGGCACTTGTATCAGTCATTCCTTCATTTCTTCAGTTTGATCCTTAGATTTGCCCTCTTGTTTAAATCACATGACAGTTCAACACATCTACAAATGTTTTTTTGAGTAAGTAAAATGTCTGGGAAGAATTTAAAATGGCCTTCATCTTTCCTATAGATGACTATACTACTATTTAGTTTTCCATCAGATTTCAGTTATTGTAGAAAACACACTGTGCTTCTGACATGAAAACCTTCTATGTGCTGTATTTAATCAGAAGTAGTTTACTCTGATCATTACATTCATACTGTGAATTTAGTTTTAATAGCACACTGAAAACTAGTTTGTAACTCTCGTCAAATTTTAGAAAATGTGGTACTTCACACTACTAAACAAACTGAAAAAGAATGTAGATAATAAAATACCTAATTAGGGAGCAGAAAGGCATCGGACACTAATGACAACTCTTCACTGACATTACATTGAAATACAAAATGCACTAGTTGACCCTGAATGTCAGACTTATGTGCCTACTCAGCACTTCTCTGCACTAAAAACAAGACTTTGAGGAATGCATTCCTGCCGTCGGAGAGCACATGCTGTAAGCATCTCCATCCATTCATTCACTTCCGCTTACTGTAAGCATCTCATAGTTCATAAAGTGCAATGTAAACATGTGTCAAATAGCCACGTTACTGAAGGTTTTTCTTTTTTTTAAATATTGTTCACAAACACTTTCCTGCAGTATGCAGACTAAGAAGCTGCTTTTTTTTTTGTTTGTTTTAAGTTTATATATGTGTGTTAGTGGTTGTGACTCAGACACAAGAAAGTGCTGTTTTCATCCAATGCTTGTGTATTTTTAAACTGCTGAATTCATTCATTTATTTATTAAAAAGAAGATGACAGAAGAATTTATTTGGTCTCGTGTTTGCTTTTTTAATAATCCAGTAATTTCATTGGGAAACATGGCAAATAATTGCCTTAACTCAAGTTGCACAAGAGACAAAAAGCTACTCATGAGGAACATTTCTGAGAAAATATACACTATATACACACAACTTTGTTAGGAATACCTGTTCAGTTGCTCATTAATGCAAATATCTGATCTCCGAAGGGCGCTATCTACTGCAGGGAGTCGCCGCTGCTTCAGCCCCTTCTTTGTGCATCCGGCCGTGATGAAGGTAGTGGATGAGGTGATGCTGGAAACAGACAGGAATGGAATTCTCAGACGTGATGTTACAATGTAGGTGTTCTGTACAGCCTGACACATTAAAGACAGATTCTTTTGGCTGACGAGTCATTTCACAGAAGAACTTCAGTGTGTAAACACCAACTTCTCGGAGCTCCAGACTCCAAATTTTTTTTTTAAAAACAAATCTTTACAAAAAAGAACAGAACCATCACCGAACATCATTGGTAAGTACTTACATGGATAGTTTAAGTCATTTAGGCTTATACAGTCAAACTTCTAAATAATACACTTGTTTAACAAACAATTTGTGTTTGTGCACAAATATCCCAAAATATTGCGGTTGGCTGTTTACTGTATCCTTCAATCTGAACAAAAAGTGTAGAAAGTTCAGTTTGAGTCATTGAGATGTTGTGTGATAGAGCAGTGCATGAAATCATTTGCACCATTTTTAACAAAAGAAAAAAAAAATACAAGAATTTAGTTTAAAACAGAAGAAAAAGTGCAGCAGTGTTATCAGCTTTTGTCACACAGTACAACGATGGTACAAATTAATCCACTTTTGGGATGATCTAATCTCCAACAGTGCATCATATCATATTAGGTTGTCACAGGAATCCCTGTAAAACTTTAATTTGCAGAGTAACCTATTACAACTGCTATTAAATATAAAATATTTCCCTCTGCAATACAGTTCAGTTATCAAACCAATAGATGCCAATATTTTAATAGCTGAAGCTGAGCTTTTATTATATATATAAATATATATATATATATATAAATAAAACAGTAACACTGCATTATATTTGACTCTGATTGTGCTACATAACAAAAGTACAAAATAAGAATTATGGCTTGGTTTCAGTTAGTTTACCAAATGCCTTTAGAAGATTTAAAGGTATTTGACTTCTTGATTTAAATACTTAGTTTTAGTTAAATACTTTAATTACACCTTGTTCCAATATAATTCTTGTCCTTAGTTTAGTTCTGTGTGATGTATAATATAAGATGTCAGTCCCATGCTAAGAGGATCAAAACATCAGTATTATGGATTTTGAACCTTCTTCCCTCCACAGAACCTGCTCCATCAGTGGCCTGTAAACGGCGTCCCCACAGCAGCCACTGTTCCCCCTGCTGCTCCTTCAAACACTGTGGTCTTCAACATACAGGATTACTGATCGCTGTTAGCCTCAGCAGAGACATTCAGGTACATTATGGCTATCCAGATGTATTTTCATTTCAAATATGTAACATAAATTCTGCCACCTGGTGGATAGATGATACTATTGCAGCTTGCCTGTTCACCGGTTGTGCGCTTTGTGTTTCCAGTCCAACGGCGTCCTCCAGATTCTCGATTTCATGACCTGGTACCTACGTCCTGTCGGAGTGCTGTAAGTAAAACACACAAACACATGAGTGAACACAGCTGCTGAACATCTGTGTCTTCATTCCAACACACCAACGCAACACACCTGAACTCAACACACCTGAATCACATATAGAAGTCATTAGCAGGACTCTGGAGAACTTGACTGCATACTGAGGAAGTGATTCAGGTGTGTTGGCTCAGGAACACATCTAAAGCCTGCAGGACACCGGCCCTCGAGGCCTGGAGTTGTCCATCCCTGTTCTAAATGCTTTGTCACACTGAGACATATTTGATCTGTGAAGGCTGAGACTGAATTATCCGTAAATGATCATAAATGAAATGTATTTACTTTACTGATCCCAAATTGTGGGATCAATAAAGTATTCATTCAGTCATTCATTCATGATCCAGTTTTTTTTTTTCCCTTGTTGCTGAATGCTCCTGTCTGTGCACATATATCCTGCCATTTTCCAGAATTAACGAACAGCTAAATAATGGAATGTTGATCTGAACGGATTCTAGGACATAGAAATGTCATCAGATTCTTTCAGAGGAATCATCTTTATTAATGTTATACCTCTATGTTGTCTTGCAGCCTACAGCTCACTGTTGATCATATTCAGGCCGTCTCATCACCTGGACGCTGCCTAATTAAGGTAAACACAATCTGAACTTTGTTTCAGCAACTGTTCAAATGTTGTGTGAACAGGGTCTATGTAACATCTGGAATCTATCTGAACAATGAATGCGCCTGTAAAATATGAATTGTGAGTCAACTATGCAGCACCAACACTCTGTTGTGGTGTCTCTTCTGATGTCATGTGCTCATGCAGGTGGATGTGACCATGGAGGAGCCAGTAAGGGGGAGGAGCCACAGGGCGACAGGGGTCATCATCTTTGTTATTGAAGTTTAAAGGTGTTGCTGCTCGTGTTATAGCTCACATCTGAAAGACACTAATTAGAGTGTTGCTGAATCAGCACATTTATGTTTTGGACATTTATTTGAGGAAATTAAGAATTATAATGATACAGAATCATAAAGAACCTTCCAGCAATTTTTCCTGTATTCCTGCAGGTATTATTTGATACTGAGAGGAAGTTTTTTCTCCTTCTCTGCTCTCCACTATAGATTTCCTCCTTCCTGGGTCCCTTTCTGTGAAGATGTTGGAGGAAGATCAGTTAGAACCGGAAGAATGTGAGAAAAATCAGCTGGATGCATGGCACTCGTCCTGTGTAAGTAATGTTTGAAACAGTCTGCAGTCACAGAGCAATGCTGTCAACAGACTGACTATAAACTGACTGCATGTGTTGTGCTCGCAGATGCCGCATTGAGCGAGGCGGCCGGTTGCTGTGACACGTCAGCGCGTCTGCCGTTTTGGATGTGGCAGCTCTGTGCTGTAAATTTATACAAGTAAATGGACTGAACTTCATAAAGCGCCTTTCTACAAAGTTCTGTAAGTCAATGTGTTTTACTCACACAGTCAAACATGCTCTTTCTCTTATAATTATAAACGGTAAATACTCCACGTATGTTAGGATGCAGCATCAAACCAGCCTATGTATTTCTAATGTCTGTAGTGTTTACAGCTGCCAGTGTTTGTAACGCTCTTACTGTGATGATAAATGTCTACAATACCCAGATCCTGACATGTAGATATAACATCTGCAGGTTTATGAATTAAAAACTTTATGTTCACTGATTTTTATCAATTTAAACATTATTAATGAAAATCTTTAACACATAATGATTTTGAGCTCAATTGCTTAAAACTGATGTCTGAATGTCTAAACTGTTAATAAAGTGTTTTAGGTCAATAAAGTTTTTGCCAGAGTTTATGACCATTTCCTTTTTTGAAGTCCTTGTTCAGTAAATATCACACTGATTTGCTTACTTTTGATGGAGGATTTCATGCTTTCTGCTTCACTGGATACAAAAGGCTTTAGAAGGTTTCCAGACAGAAACATCAGCTTTGCTTTAATGTAAACATTTATAATCTAAGCTATGATCTGATTGATGATTGCTTTCTGACAGCCACAGCGGAGTTACTATTAATATAAACCCACTTTTACTCTTTAACATTGAATAAAAACAGCTGAGTTTCTGCAGCTGTCAGTGTGTCGATGAGAAACTTCCACGTTACTCTGGAGGAGGCTGGAAAACTTTGCAAAAGGAGTTCAATAGGCAGTGATACTGAGGTGAGCTGCTAAGGACATCCTGGCCTCTCTCTGTCAGTGAGCCCTGGTGTTTATACTGCTGTTAGCCTGGTAGTAACACTGTCTTTGAATTGTATCCATCATCACTGACCTGTAACACTTAAAATAAACTCATACGAAGTGATAATGTGATCAGAAAGATCGGAGAGAAAGTGGGAAGTTACCTGGCATAATGTTAGCTTATAACCAGCTGTTGTTGCCAGCTGTTCGGACAGCTGGACAAGCCACAGAGAGCGATCCGGGCGGCATCTGTGAACGAACACGGTGCGGCAAGCTACGGATCCAAAACGGAGCGTGAGCGGATCCGCGCCAGATGACATGCTACATAAACGAATCCAAAACGGATCCGGGCCGGAAGAGCTGGGAAGTGACCGGAGCCGTTTCGGGTCCGGTCCTGTGCTTTTCCTGGTGCGTAAATTTGATCCGTTTACGATCCAGGGCGCCGTGCAAGTGGACTCCGATCCAGACAGGTTTTGCGGGTCCGTTACGGAGTCAGTGGCACATGCGGGGCGGATCGGGGGCGGGGTCATTTTGCTATCGCTTTGCTATCTGGGTCGTTTTTGGCTTTTGTCACGTGATATTCTGAGACACGCTATTGGGCACGCCCCCTTTACGCGACACAGGCCACACGGCATTAGCGCGAGATGTAACGTCACTGCTGATAATGTCAACAATCATTTTGCTTCAACGGATGCCGAACATCAAAGGCGCTTTGATACACCAAAGGACCCTTTATAAAAAGTAGAACTAGCCAAGATACACGTCGGTTTGGTCATTTTGTTTGTTCATTCAGCTGCCACATCCAATGTCACAAGACATTTGGAAACATCTTTTACAGAGCCAGTGAATCAGGATCTCAAGAAAATGTTTGAGTACCAAAAAAATACACTTTTAACTGGACCTGTTTTCTGCATGTTTCAGCAAAATGTCCAAGAAGACACTAAATCCCACAGCAGGTCATTTGATCTCATTGAGAAAGAAAATCAACATCTGCATGAAATGATTAAACAAATGCAGGAGGAGAAGGACAGAGAGACGGAGGCCAAAAAGCACCTGGAAGAAACTTCCAAACGGGACCAACCAGATCTGCAAGACAAGGTCAACTTGCAGATCATAAAAGAAGGTTGGGAAATACTGCTTACGAAATCACAGAAGAAAAATATGAACTTGATGGAAGAGCTGAAAAAGAAAAACACCAAACTCAGACAATCGCTCCAAGAATTGGAAGAGTTGAAACCAAAACACAAGGAGACACTAGACCAACTCCAGCAAAAGGAAGCTGAACATGCAGAGATGGAGCGCAAGCTGAAAGACATGGAGAAAAGATTTAAGGAGATCAAAGCCAAGTTCCAACAACTGGAAGCAGCAGTTGACAAGATGCGTCTAGAACACAGGAAGGAAAAGCAAAGTTGGCAAGTAAGTTTTGATCAAGCACTGCAAAGAAATACAGAACTGCTAACAGAAAAGCAACAACAGAATCACAAGCAGAGAGAGATGCAACATTTTCTTCAAGACTTTGAGAAGAAAAATACTGATCTGCAAGTATTTTATGACAAAGTCAAAGAAAAAAATGTTGCACTGGAGGCAGAGAAGGAAGATTTGAAGAAATTCTGCATTTCGATGAAGTGTAAGATCCAAGAAATGACGGGAAAAAATACAGAACTGCAAGGACTCTGTGACACAGTACAGAACAGAAACAATGAGATGCAGAAGGAACATGAGAAATCACATAAAAACATACAGTGTGTTCTTCGAGAAATGCAGAGGAGAAATGGGCAGTTACAAGACATGAATGCCAAATTAGAACAAAACAATAAAGACATGCAGGAAGCAAAGAAAGGAGTGGAAGAGAAATATAAAGAAGTGAAGGAAAAGCTTGCAGAAAAGGAGCGTGTGGTGAATCAGGATCTCAAGAACATGTTTTCGTACCAAAAAAAGAGAGTTTACACTGGACCTGTTCACTGCAAGTTTCAGCCAAATGTCCAAGAAGACACTGAATCTCACAGCAGGGAATTTAATCGCATTGAGAAAGAAAATCAATACAAAATGATTAAACAAATGCAGGAGGAGAAGGACAGAGAGACGGAGGCCTGCAAAAAGCACTTGGAAGAAATTTCCAGACGGGACCAACCAGATCTGCAAGACAAGGTCAACTTGCAGATCATAAAAGAAGGTTGGGAAATACTGCTTACGAAACACCAAAACACCAAACTCAGACAATCGCTCCAAGAATTGGAAGAGTTGAAATTGAAACACAAGGAGACACTAAGCCAACTCCAGCAAAAGGAAGCTGAACATGCAGAGATGGAGCGCAAGCTGAAAGATATGGAGAAAAGATTTAATGAGAACAAAGACAAGTTCCAACAACTGGAAGCAGCAGTTGACAAGATGCGTCTAGAACATGGGAAGGAAATGCAAAGTTGGCAAGTAAATTATGATCAAGCACTGGAAAGAAATACAGAACTGCTAATAGAGAAGCAACAACAGAATGACAAGCAGAGAGAGATGCAACATGTTCTTCAAGACTTTGAGAAGAAAAATACTGACCTGGAAGTATTTTATGACAAAGTCAAAGAAAAAAATGTTGCACTGGAAGCAGAGAAGGAAGATTTGAAGAAATTATGCATTTCGATGAAGTGTAAGATCCAAGAAATGACTGGAAAAAATACAGAACTGCAAGGACTCTGTGACACAGTACAGAACAGAAACAATGAGATGCAGATGGAACTTGAGAAATCACATAAAAGTTTCAAGTTTCAGCCAAATGTACAAGAAGACACTGAATTTCACAGCAGGGCATTTAATCGCATTAAAAAAGAACATCAAGACCTGCGTGAAATGATTAAACAAATGCAGGAGGAGAAGGACAGTGAGATAGAGGCCTACAAAAAGGACTTTGAAAAAGAGAAAAAGAAAAACACCAAACTCAGACAATCGCTCCAAAAATTGAAAGAGTTGAAACCAAAACACAAGGAGACACTAGGCCAACTCCAACAAAAGGAAGCTGAACATGCAGAGATGGAGCGCAAGCTCAAAGACACGGAGAAAAGAGTTAAGGAGATCAAATACAAGTTCCAACAACTGGAAGCAGCAGCTGACAAAATGCGTGTAGAACATGGGAAGGAAAAGGAAAGTTTTGATCAAGCATTGCAAAGAAATACAGAACTGCTAACAGAGAAGGAACAACAGAATCACAAGCAGAGAGAGATGCAACAAGTTCTTCAAGACTTTGGGCAAAAATATACTGAATTGCAAGAGAAATATAAAGAACTTCAGAAGAAAAAAGCAGAAAAGGACAAAAAGTTAAAAGAATTTGAGAAAAGATGCAAGAAACATGAAGTAGAGATGGAAGAGCTCTTTTGTGAGACAAAAAACCTCACACTGCAGGAAAAAGATTTAGAGGAACGGCTCCTCAGAAAGAAGAGAAAGAATTTGTGGAAGAGATTCTACCGCTTCTTCAGTTCACTTGATGAAAAATAGCCTCAATAGCTCCGTTTATATATCACCTTCCTTTTCACTTTTCCCATTTTCTCATTTCTTCACCTTTGAACTGGCCACAATATTAGTGTGGTAATGATTTGTATTGTGTTTAACTAAAATAAATAATATTTAGCTGATATTTACTCAATATGAACATATTGAGTAAATATCATATAATATATAATAATATATAATAAATAATAATAACATATAATATATAATAAATATCATATCAAATATAATATTGAGTGAATAAAACGTTGCTTTTTGCAGGAAGGGGTTTCAGGGTTCAGCATAGTGTCAGACACAGACCAGCTGCAGGAGGCCTCAGCAAGAGATAAGGGGGGTTGGGGGTTTCAGCAGAGATGGTACTATGAGGGGCCCAAGTCCTGAAAAACAACTCGTAAAAAAGGGAGAACTGGGGGTTATAAAATAAGGCCTGAACAATAGGAAGTCAGATTGCAGCAGGGAAGGGTGACCAGAGCTGACCATAGAGTAGCGAGGGTAAGAAAATTACTTTTCCTGCAATCTCCAAAAATGTTTGCTTGATTTTGTGCCTTTGTTTGTTAAACTTTGTAATCAATAAACTGGTGTGTTAATCATTTTACAAAGTCTCACTCTTCTGCCTCTCTCTATAAACCAACTCGGGAGGGATTCTGAAAGGTGAGGAAAGGTATCTCGACATTAGCCAGCAGCGTGTGGTAGGTTTAACACACCATTCCTCATTTCCATAATGTCCCCCAACTCGAAGCAGATGGCTGCTCCTTCCTGAGCCTGGTTCTGCCTAAACATACTATGTAATTAAGACATTGATGTCAAAAAAAGAAAAAGAAAAAAAATCTAAGTATCTGTGCATTTTTTTTTCATGCATATTGTAAATGTTTTCATTTTTTATGGTAAAATACTGGCAGCTGTCACAATACAACTGTGTGATATATTACAGTATCTTATTGTAATAACTAGAAGAAGCATTTCTTGCAGAAACTGCAATGTGAATGCTGAACGCTGAAGAAGAAAAGTAATTCTCGAGGTAAAGCTGAACATTGTGATATCAGAATGGTTTGTGTAGCCCAGAGTATCCAGAAGAAAGATTTGATGGGGGATTTTAACAGATGTGACTTCACCTCGGTGCTACCAAATCTGGAGCAATATGTGACATCCACCACAAAACTGAACAGGACGTTAGATCTCTGTTATGGAAATATACCTGGAGCATACATTTCTAAAGCCCGCCCACCTCTTGGTCGTTCAGACCTCAATGTTATTCTTTTACTTCCTCAGT
>VUQJ01027339.1:0-12675 GCA_015108635.1 Andinoacara biseriatus
GAAACCCCCCCCCCCCCCAAGCCAAGGGACAAGAGCCTCAGCGAACACCCCGAAGTGCTCACACCCTGGGGGGCAGCAGCGACCAATGGGGAGCAGTAGGGAGTTGACCACATGATGAAATAACCCTCAAAATAAAACTGTGATCAACTACAATCATTGCATCACAGTGCAGAAAAAAGTTTCACTCACATTTAGCATCTTTCAGGCTGTTGTTTTGCTGTACTCCAGATACAAGTACAAGAAGGACAATTAAGTATTACAAATGTCCTAATGTACTACTGGATGTGTTGTACCAAAACACATGTTAAAATGTTATGTATTAATCGTCTACTGCCTTTACAAAATCAGTGACTGCAGGTTCAAATGTATTTTGTGGGAGTGTGGAAGAATATTTACATTCTCTGAGCTTCATGACGTTTCTCTTGGCAATTGTAGTAACACTGAGCCAAAGAGTGGTCAGGAAGTGGCCAAGGGAACGGCTTTTGGGAGACGGGTGCTTCCCCAGTGTACGGCCATTTTCCCAGTATCTGGAGCATACAGACAAACACTGAAATATGTTTGAAATATAAACCCAATTCTGAAAAAGTTGGGATGTTCTGAAAAATGTAAATAAAAACAGAATGCAATGGTTTGCAAATCTCATAAACCCATATTTTATTCACAATACAACACGGGAAAAAAAATCAAATGTTTAAACTGAGTGAAAATCAAATGTTTAAACTGAGTGAAAATCCAGTTTATCAGCGCTATCAGTTCAAAAACATGCATCTCTGATGGTATGTGTGTGCAGATGTGCAAGCTGCCAGTTCTATAGGCAGCGTGCACATCTGGAAAGACACCGTCAATGCTCAAGGGTATATACCGTTTATAGAGCAACCTGCACTCCCTTTTTCAGGGAAGGCTTTGCACATTTCAGCAATATATTGCTAAGCTGCATATTGTCAATTACAACAGCATAGTGTCATGTGCCAAACAGGCCTGCCTGTGGTCAAAACCTTTCAAAAAACTGAAAACATTTGGAATAACATAAAGAAAAATCTATGACCAAGACCCAGGACTGTTGAATCCTATATCAGACAAGGAGACAACAAGGCCAACAGTTTGTGTCCTCAGATCCCAGAAATTTACAGACTGTTGTTAAAAGAAGAGGAGATGCTACTCAGTGGTAAACATGGCCCTGTCCCAACTTTTTTTGAGACATGTTGCTGCTATCAAATTCAAAATGTGCTAACATTATTCTTAAAATGGTACATTTTCTTATTCGACCTCTTGATTTCTGTTGGAAATAAAATGAAAGTCTTCCACATGACAAAAGGTGGGTACACGTTGGGTCACCAGTCACAGAGGGCCTGACAACCATTCACACACATGTATGGCCAATTTAAGCTCACCACTTAACCCAACATGTATGTCTTTTGACTGTAGGCAGAAACCAGAGAGAACCTTGTAAGCACAGGGAGAACATGCAAACTCCACATAGAAAGACCCCACCACTACCACCCAAGAGACTATATCAGGATGAATTTGGTGCAAAACAGCTGAGAACTTACCTGTTGTGTGCTGATGGTCATTGGTTTAAACAAAAGGTCTCAATGAGAGCAGGCTCAGCAACAGAAGATACTTCATTTTTTTTTAAAAGATCCTTTCTTTTTCCTCAAGATTTCCTTCTACTTCTCTTGATTTATTTTGATGCAACATGTTTTGGAAGTATGGCATACCACACCTTCAGTAAAGTTTACAAGACTTTGAGAATCATTTAATGACTTATTTTATGTCAAATACTTTTCTAATTGTGGATTCTCACATTAGTTTTTTTTAATATTAATGTGTGTACATGTGAACCAAAAGCTCAAGTTTCCAAATGCTAAGCTAATAGTTTTTTCCCTACTCTGCGTGATCAGAGGAGAAATCCACCTGCCTGATGTCTGCCTTTAGTTTATGAGGCACAGTCAGTCACCAGAAAGCTGCTTTGAAGTGAGGGGCAAGTGAGCCTAACGGTCTGTCTCAGGTTCTGGATGAACTGAGGAGCTACTCCGAGGCCGAGTGTTACATAAAAAAGGATTATTTTGAACGGTGACTTATGTAAAGCTTTTCAAGTCCAAGAGTAAAAATACAGAAATGAGTGTATCAAGTCCTCTTTAATTGATCTGAGAAAAAAAAACATTTTTGATCAGGAGAGGACTTTATAGTTTCGTAAACTAAAGATACATAATGGACAGACTACACAGTTAACAATGACAAAGATTATAGTCACTATGGAGAAATCAAGAGAGTGGACAATGGACTATTTATTCCAAGAAAAGTCACAAAAAGACATCTTATCAAAAAGTGTTTAATTGAACTTAACTGAGAGCTTTCTAGAGATGTCATCATTGGGAACAAAAACAAAAGGAAAACATACAAACAACAGAAAAAGAGCAAATTCTGCTGATCATACTGACTATACAGTGAAATCTCTGAGCATGAGCTAAGTTACAGCAGTGCTCTGAAAGACCGATTGATGTTTTGCCTGGTCTGATGGGAAAGATGGTTGGGGGGACCTCCTCCTCCTCTGCTCCATTTATTCTGAAGTGACTGAAGGTGAATGACAGAAGGGTGGTGGAGAATGGAGACTGATGGAGAGAAGAGTGACGGTGTTATCTCTCACTCAGCCACTTTCTGGTTTTGTTGGTCTCTTGTTCATTTTCTCCCTTTCTGGTCAGCATGGAGACAAATGGAAGGATGAAAGATGGGAGGTGGTAATCACTACTCCATGGCTTCCTGATTCTCTTGGTCTGCGCTGATCTCCTCACTGGCCTCTTTGCCCTCCTTGCTCCTCTTGCTCTTCTTGTGTTTGTGCCGCCGATGGCTGTCGCCCTCCTCACTGTCATGCCTTCTCCTGCTACTGCTGCTAAAGAAAGGTGAAGTGGCCAGAGAAGGTGAGGTGACAGGAGAGGAAAGAAATGGATAGAGAATCAAAAAGCAGGCACAGGGACACAGGAAGGAAGAGGACGTTGAAGGTGAGAAAGAAGAGATGGACAAAGAAAGAGGGAGAGATCAATAGAGATGAAAGGTGAGAGGAAGAGAAATGGAGAAGAGACAAGAGGGCAAAGACAATGACAGTGAGGCAGCAGGATGGCAAGTTGGAAAAGGGAGAATGAAGGTAGGAAGGGTGGGTTGGGATGTGGAAAAAATATGTAAGGATAGAAAAAGTATTAAAAAGTTTCAGGGCTTGTCAGCTGAGCATTTCTTTCTTTCCATGTAGTGTCTGTCAATTTTCCCTGTTCTCACACCGTATATTTGCAAGTTTCCAGTTGACGTTTTGTTTTAAATCGTAAATCTCATGATAAGGTTTTAGAAATGCATTTGAAGGCTACGTCACAACTAAAGCTACATGTTCCCAAACCTCTACCTCTTGCACCAGTTTTGGAAGCCATCGGCTTGTCTGCTGTCTAAGTTTCTGGGGACAACAGACAATGTTTTGGGCTTCTGGTTAAGCCAGTGAGCAAGACTTCCTGTTCCTCCTGCTGATAATTGTTTAAGAATACAGATATAAGAAATAAATAATAAAAAGCTACAATATCCAATGGTTAGTTAATGCACATCATTAAATGCAACCGCTTTTTTCTCCAATTTTTGTTCCCTTCTCCAACATTAGTCTAAAGTTTTCTGACCAGGCCAGAATAGGAAACTATAACATGCCAAAAGTCTTTGTCTACAGAAACAGATGTAAATTCTTATGTACACACCCTTTTATAGAGATTAAATTAAGCCCAATAAATAAAGCAACTGTCACCAGAGTAAACTATGAGAATGTGAAAATTATAAAGAAGCCTTTACTTTTAAAAAATTAGAAAAATTATTATGGGAAGTAACGCTTGGATACTACAATTTGCAGTAAAATAGCAACACAGCAGGAAAAACAAGGCTAGGAGAAAAGTTTGATGCTTGAGTGTGTGTTCATTTACCTGCGAGAGGACTTATGGCGCCCCTCCTCCTTCTCTCTGTGCCGCCTCTCTCTGTGCCTTTCCTCTTTCTCTCGGCTCGACCGGTCACGGTGGCGCTCTCCATAACCACGCTCCTGATAATCACGGTAACGAAACCGTTCCTCATCACTTTAGAAGACGAAAAAGAAAGGAGAGTTTACTTTATTTTGTTACCATGCAACAAACTCACTTTACAGATGCAAAAAATAAAAAGTAAATTGCCCTGCAGCCCATTTAGTACATCTGTGTGTTTCTGTCCCTCTGGTGTACCTGGTGTAGCTTATAGCTGATGGGCTGTGCTCCCTCTCCCGCTCCCGCTCATGTGTCCTCTCTCTGGGTCTCTCTCTCTCCTTTTCTCTCTTGTCATCTCGGCGGGAATAGTACTCCCAGGGTTTAGAGTTCTCTATCATTGGAGGCCAAGGAGGAGGAACACCTCCAACTATGGGTGGAGGATAAGCACCTGAACACAAATAAGAGGGAAAGGTGTAGATTAAGCAGTCAATTCCCCCACACCTCAACTCTTATTAATGAATGGGTGGCATTTGATGCGTTACAGATTGTGTTACTCTTTACCTTGAGGAAATGGGTATGGAGGAACAGAGCGTCCATCATAACCTCCACCATGGCTGCTGTGAAAACACAAAGGGCAACATGTTACTTTAGTGTGTGCATGCACATGTACTGCATGTGTATCTTTCACTGATGCAATGACCACATGTTCAGTCTTGATAACATGTAGCACCGAGCAGCATTGTTACGCTATGTTTTTCCTCATCTTCATAACCACAACCTCCAAAGAGAGAGCTGTGTGAAAAATGCTGGAAAATGTTGTAACCAGTATGTGTGATGTTAAAAGCTTTTCTTTAAAGTTACAACACTAATTTTTCTAACGTTTGTCAAGTTTTGGATCAGAGTGAAAAATGCACATTACAAAACTTGTTGGTGTGTTTGCTTACAGCAGGGGTGCCCAATACGTCGATCGCGATCTACTGGTCGATCGCATGACGAGTGCAGGTAGATCGCACGGAACACCCACTGAAGTTGGGGGAAAAATGTAGATCGCACGGCATTAAACGAAGTAGCAGATGGATGATAAACTATCATCCATCTGTTTCGTTGCCACCCTACATGTGCGCATTTAACCACGCTGGCTTTGCTAGTAGCTCGCAAGCTGAAAAAGTGTGGGCACCCCTGGCTTACAGTTTAACAACTTGCATATTACGCAACTATGTAAAAGGGGACAAAATGACTTTAAACTTTGCACACGTCAGAAAAAGAACACACGTGTCTCAATGGCTAGAATAAATATTTTATGTCTACACAGTCACCTGACTGTGCCTACACTATGTATTGTGTGTGTACAGGTGAGTTACCCGTCCATAGTTGGGATGATAGAAGGAGGAGGCCCACTAGTTGGGGGAGGAAAACTAGGAGGAGGGACAGTAATTGGCAACCCTATAAGAGAGAGCAAGAGGTAGCAAAGAGAGTAAACACTACTATATACTGAAAATAATGCAGAATAATAAAAAATAGAGATTAAGACAGGAAACTGAACTTACTGGGTGGGGGGATGAGTGGGGGTGCAGTACTGACGTTTGGTGGCGGAGGGAGAAATGGCGGTGGGGGAATGTTTGGAGGAAGTGGTCCAGGGGGGAAGAATGCGGGCATCTTAGCAGGAGTTGGCTCAGCCTCTGATGTTGAGTGCTCAGAGATTACCTGCACGACAGACACACGTCACAGTTTCTATGCTGGTAAATGGTAAATAATCCTTTTCTACTGTTAGCAGTTGGGTTTGCTTTTTTCTCTGGTGTGTGACAGTCAATGTCAAGAACAGGTTGGTAACGGGTTAGTAAACTGAAGATAGCAACGTGCAACCTGTGACAATGTTACAGCTACTACAGTTAATTTTCTCTCCTTTATTTCAGTCATTTCGATCACAACTCTGAAAGCAATATGCTTGAGTCCTGCTCATTAAATCTGTGGCATAGATGACAAAAAATTGCATAAGTGCTCTAAAGAGGCAATAACGTTAATGCACGTCATAGCACGGTGACAGAAAAGCACCAAAAATGAGCGTCCACTCAGGTGTCACGGTTCCATGTTGAATACCTGCAACTACTGTAGTGATTTGGACTAATGAGTGTTGTTTGTACTCTTTCCTCACTGAGGAGAAAATCCAGATGTGACTGAGTTAGTGGGTGTTTTGTCCATTGTGAAAGACGCATGAGTAAACTATAACTTGAGGTTTTTCTTGACTGTTTTAGTTGCTTGTACCTGAATATTATTGCCATCTAGATTATGTCGGCGTCGCCCCTCAACTCTGCTGATAGTGGCTGTCTGTCCACCAATCACGTCGATGGTACCACTTGACTTCCTAGAGAAAAAAAGAGAAAAAAAAAAGACATCAAGGTACTGAACAGCATCAAAAACAAATAGACTCCAGCTACTTTCAAATGTACTATGAGTAAAAATAAACAGTGAAGCAAGCTACAAGCCAAATTCATATAAAAGCATCCAACACTGCAGTGCTAAATCTTTTCCACATGCTGCAGTGTTTCACATATGAATGACCACCTGATAAAAGATATTTTGAGGCCGATACTGATCAAATAATTTATTTCAAAATAAACAATGTCGATTGCTGGGTCCTGTAGCTTTGTTTTCCAAAGACTTTTATGGTTAACTTGTCAGTGCAACGGCAACATACGGCCATAAATACCCACATAAGCAATTCTGTCAGCCAGATTATTGTTTTTCTGATCCTTCATTTTATACACCAATAGGGCTGATTGATTATGGCAAAAATAATAATGTTTTTATTCAAAACTGAGCTCATGGTTACTACCATGAATGTTCTCAGACTGGGAAAAACAGTGAAAGTCTTATTTGTTGATAAATTCAGAGTATTTTCTTGAACTTTATACTGCTCAAAAAAATTAAAGGAACACTTTTTAATCAGAGTAGAACATCAAGTCAATTAAACTTCTGGGATATTGATTTGGTCAGTTAAGTGGCAGAGGAGGTTATTAATCAGTTTCAGCTGCTTTGGTGTTAATGAAATTAGTCCAACTCCTCCTGGGTGGCACACTAATACATTAACTGGCAGAAGGTTTGCTGTGTCTCTCAGCACAGTCTCAAGAGCATGGAGAACATTTTGATTTTCATCAAATGATGTGGCACCGTTTCCTTCTTAACACGATACATATGAGTATAGATATCCAGCGTGAATGTTTTTCCCATTGAGATCTGATGTGTTTTCAAAGTATTCCAAAAATTTTTTTGAGCTGTGTATAATTCCAGTTAAAAATTAAATAAATTTGAACTGAAGAGAGGTGAAAGTGCCACAGCCTGGCAGGCAGTCAACTAAGACTTTTTAAGAGTTTCATTACAAAACACAATGTGTTACAATAATTGTTTTATTTCTGTTTTCTTGTTTTCATCAGTGGAAGCCAAAATTGTAACTGAAATTAAAATTCAATTAACTGCAAAGCCCCACTGAAACCATCATATCTGCACTATTAGCAGCCAAAACTGTAGCCTGGCCAGTTTTTAGATCTAACAGCGCATTATTTACAAGTTTTTTTGTTTTTTTAAAGCTTGGTTTACTTCAGCCTGTTGGATCTCAGAAAAAAAACAATAATACCCCTGTAGGACACACTTAAATACCCCATAAAATAGAGTTTTAAGAAAAGAATAGATCTTGCACTAATTTGTGTTGAAAGTACTGGTCATTATTTTAGCTTTAAATGCCATATCAAATTAAACTAGTTCATGCTTTTTTAACTGATACCTTTACAACTCTGCCAAAATAAATATCACTAAGGGACCTTGGACTCTGGTCTTTTTTTTCTTTACAAATATTTTAAGACCTTTTATTTTAAGGTCATAACTTTATGAAATAAAAAAAAAAAGACTCAATGTCTTGTCCAGTCAGTTCAGAATAACCTTTTAAAACAACCAAGCATCTCACATAGGTTAATTAGCCTGATGTTAATATTTCTTTTCTTTTGCTAAAGCTGTAAAGCTGCAAAGACACTACCCCAAAAAGAAAGAAACATAAGCAAAAATATAAAACTGTCTTTGAGGCTTCAAAAGCACCCAGAGGACCCCATCTATCCAACATCTATACATTTCCCAACAGGGCCCCTAAACCTTGAAGGGATAAGGCCATGCCCACTTACGTATAATAAGACATGTCCTGAGGAGGCGGGCCAGTCCACTGAGGGGGGGAGATCCTACCATTTTGAGAAAAAGGACAGGGGTAATGAGTGTAACACACACATAAAAACCATGGGAAGGAACCCCATTTTAACCACAGGTACTCTGGTGATTATCTGGAAGTGGCCGAGTGTGTTTATGAGTCAACATCGTGTCAACATAGTGTCTGAGCATGTTGGATTTCAAAAAGTAAACAGAATAAACTGATGAAAATTGAACTTGCTTGTAACAAAACTGCCAATGACTACAATTTATTCCTCATCCTTCCATGTTTTAAGCATCTTCATTCAACCTTTCCCAGCCCCTTCTAATAACTTGATTATCTACTTCATTGTGTGCTTAGTCTCTACTGAAAACTGTGTGTTTCTCTACCCAGATATTTAACATGTCAATCAAGAGGCAGAAGTGTTACCTGGTGACCTGACTGACGGCAGACTTATACAAGTTGGCAGGAGATGTGAAGTCTGGCTTCGAGGTGTGAACAGGCAAACTGGGTATGTCTTTTTCATTACCAGTTCTGCCCTGCTGAACCTAGAAAAGAGCCAAAAATCAGTCTATTAGTATATTTTATGTGTTTGCTGCAGGAGACAGAGGGTGCTGATTTCAAAGCTGGTATGGTCAAACAATGGGGGCGTAACAGTACACAAAATTCAATGTTTGGCTGCCATGGTTTTGATGTCAGAGTGTAGTAGTATGTTTGGATACAAAGGTCACATTGGCCATATTTTTCAGTAAAGGGGTTCAGATGCTGGTATGTTGTCAGAAAAAATAGATTAAAAAAAGGTACATGACATGATTTCTGTAAAACTCAAGGCTGCGTAGTGTTAAAAAAACAAAACAAAAACACAAACAAATGAGAAACATAAAAGAACCCTCAGGGGCCCAAAACAAACCCCAGAGTCAAACATTAGACTTGCTGCTACAGTTTAAGTACAATGTTTACATTTGGCAGTTTATATAGCAATATTTTAGGTTAAACCTGTTCTGGTTATTGTTTTGTATTTTTTATAATAATATTCTACAGTTTTAGATTCTTAAATATATGCCTTGAAGACCCTTCTCCAAAAGGGTCATCCACACAGGAAGTGACTGGCTTGTCAGGCATTGCTTTGTCGCTGACAGTGGACAACAGAAGGCTCTGGCTACCCAAGTAATCCTGTAATGTATTTTCATCCCTATCATATGTTACTTGAAGTTATCCTTTCCCCTCATCGGTAGCCACTTAAATCACTCACCTCACAGTTGAGAAGTTTAACTATGTTATTTCCCCTGTATTCATCTGACATCACAGAATGTCATTGACTTTGCAGTCTATGGTGGCTACATCACTGCTAATCACTTCCTGAGTGGAAAGACTATAAGAGCTGCCTCCTAAAAATGCAAGACCTCATATTCAACTTATATTCTGATTCGAGCACTTGTTTATCAACATTACCACCTGTGCTAAATTGATGGTTAACGGCAAGCAAAGCTAAGACGTGTAGCAGGGCAACAAAGCTTTACCCTTTAAAGAAATTGGCCCTGTGTGCACCATGTATGGAACAGCAGGCAATTCTGTGAAACGTTTGATTTGTTAATGCTTAGGCATTTGCAGGTTGTATAAAGTGAAATAAAAATGCTTAAAAAGGCTGGCTGGTGGAACCAAGAGCTGAAGTACAAAAACAAAGACAGAGCCTGCAGTGGTGCAGTGATATCTTACAGTGATCTTGCTTGTCACTGAGCCAACTGTAGAGACCTCCAGGCCCATACGCAGCCTTTTCTGCTTTTCACAGTAAGCCTTCCATGTGTCTTCATTGAAGCCATAGTTGAAGTAGTCTGACAGATCAGCTCCTACACACAGAAAAACATGCACACATTTTATGAAATTCTGTACAGAGGTCATCTGATTTTTCTTTTTTACTAAGAAGCAAATATGGATTTAGAGGCACAGCTAAGACAACCTTGTTCTCTGGAGGTTTGTTTATTGCAATTGATTTTATTTATTTATTTATTTTTTTAAACACAGCTCTCAATTCAGTTTGCAATTCTCAAAAAGAAAGTAAGGGACAGCAGCCAGTTTAATAAACTACTACCATATTTCTGTTGGAGGCAAATTATAGGCTGTTATTAGAATATACATATTTGTCTAATAAACATGAGATTTCCTTATCAATGTGAGCAAACATCCTGCAAATGCACACTGTGGTTCCTAAAATATTAGTAACATGTCTCTACTATAGACTCATCACAACTAGTGAGAAGGTGGTGATGATAAACAGCTACAAAATGCAGACAATGGTCTGCAGAACTGTGTAAAGGACCAGTACACAAACATGTTGATCCCTTTAGGCTCTGATTAGGGGGCGTTTCTGACCATAAAGCCTATTTTGCAAAAACAACCAACATTCCCTGCTGGCATGTCTCCACCATATGTGGCCTTTTGTTGAAGCTGCCGATAGCTGACTTGGAACACTGACACATCAGCTGCAGGGCAAGCAACTGAGAGCCATACAGCCACCAAAAGTGGAGAAATAATGGCTTCATAGACAAAGGCCACAGGAGGCTACCGTTAACAATCCCGCTACAGGTTCACTTACAGAAACCTTGTGAGTTTTATTTCTTCTAGATAGAACCTGTCTTTTAGACATTTAGCTTGAGATGTTCAAACCAGTGAGCAAGTTTACTATAGATTGAGATTTTAGGGAAGGCTAAACTGCAGTAAAGAAATAGGGTGTGCTTGATTTACAATAAAAAATGAGAGCTTGGCAGGAAAAAAAAAGAAGCAGCAGCTGTAAACACATTTAATTTGGCTCTACAAAGTGTGTCCAAACCTTTGACTGGTACTGTATATTTTGGCTATGAAAGTACACAAACACACACCTGGCTTCCTCCATGGTTTCTCTTCAAAGGACTCCATGTCCACCTCCAACACTGGAACACCATTAATGTTTCCAGACGCATCGAGATCCACTCCCTTCAGCTTTGTGGCAACTGAAAATAAACAATAGTTACAGTTATAGTTAGTAAGTTACTAGAAGTAATTTAAGCAAGGAGAAACTAGGTTGTCTTTAGTTTATAATAAGAAAAAAAAGACATTTGGAAAACAGAGAAAGACACCTTGTCCATAAGGTCTGGAGCCTGTTGATTTGATGTTGAGGTTGACTGGTGGAGCTCCATAAGTTCTGGGAGGAAAAAACAAGAGCATTAAGACCCTGAATGTAACATCACAACATAAACTCCAAATTACATTTACTGTATTCAAATTAACCTTTCAGTTTTTCAGGAAGTAGATTTATTTAGCTGTTGATAACTCACTTGAACTTAAAACAGGATGATTCAGTGAACATATAAGTGGATGAGAAAAGCCATTAACTGAATCATGTTAAAGCATTAAGAAACTTGTACTACAAACAGCTAGTGTTGACTCACTCATTATGATTCCATATCATGATGTCTCACATTAACAATAAGATATTTGAGATTCTTCCTAGCAGATCCTCTCAACTTGGTGGAGCTTAAGGAGCTCTACAGAAATGTTCAATGTGAAAGTCTAAGCTTTGTTTTGGAGACTCAAGGATAGTCAGAATTTTCCAGAAGCCACTCCAGCAACTTGGTTGTTCCTTCCACTTACTGTGGTACTGATAGTCTAATCTGAGGTTGCTGTACTCTGGGGTTTTCTTCAATTTTCTTTCTGTATTTAGCTGTATTCATTCATCCTTCTGCTGGGAAGCACCTCCACAGTATGCTGAAACTACCACGTTTCATCACAGGGACAATAAAAGCCAACACGCCAAAAATCTCACCTAGTAGTAGCTTAAATTTAAACTAGCCAAAAACAGTTAAAAATAAATTATCTGTACAACACCACAATTGAACTCAAACCTACGTGTACTGTGGCGCTCCAGTTTTTATGTCTCCAATCGTGACACGGACATCATCGTCGTCGTCATCATCACTGTCACTGTCGCTCTCCACATCCTCACCTGCAGCTTCGCCTGTCGCCTGAAAATCCAGAAAAAAACACAACCATAAATATTAAGTGACTTGAAAGGAGGTTCATAAGAAAAAACATGATTAAAACTGTGTGTATGTAAGCTATCCACCTCAGAGGCAACTCCATTTCCTGTAGCGTGTGCAGCAGCATCATCCGTTGCAGCATCAGCAGGGGCACTGCAGATTTGGTAAAACATTAGACATGACAGCCACTGACCAAATATAAAGTGTCTTCTCAGTCCCCCTCCCCCTTGGGTGTACATAAAGCAATTGTAATCAGAAGCAATTACTCATTAGCATGAGTCATGAGTAATGACTTAAATACTAAGCTTTAAGATGCCTGCATGTCAGGTAGAGCCCAAGTGATATCAGCTAACCAAAATTATTTTTGGCCTAAAAAATAATATGTTGGATGAATCTGTCTAAGGCTTGGGGTAGTTTACAAATGATGTCATTACAGAGCATTCACTATGGGCCTAAGGTATTTTTACTTTTAACATTGTTGTTTTTATTGCAGATT
>VUQJ01027339.1:16830-28415 GCA_015108635.1 Andinoacara biseriatus
TGTTTTTATTTTAGACAATAAATTGTTTATGCATTTCCCTCCCTCCATCTAGCTTTGATAGAAGTGAAACTGCATTGTACACAAAAATCATAAAAACACAAACACAGTGTTAAAAAAGTTGTGAGGGCAAAGTTGCAGCGTTGCCAAGGACAATGCTGGTTTTACAGCTAGGCCATTTCTGTAACAATGGTAGAAGTAACTAAGTGTTTCCTCAAGTAGGCTACTGTAATAAAGTACAAATTTGACATTATCATGTCCATCTTTTATTATTCATTTGTTATGCTGTTATTGGTATGCATTATAAGCAATAAACAAATCATCACTGTTATGTTATGTAAGCCAGAGCAAGCGTTATTAGAAAGAGTATCCTTCACCTCTGCCAATGCAATTTTAAGAAAAGTTCACACTAAATTTTATTGGGTTATTCCTCTGGCCGTCATCCACTTCCCCATTAGGTTTCATGAAATTCGTCTGAGTGGCACTAAAGACGTGCCCCTGCCTCGGCCGTCTTGCTTCAGCAAAGGAATAAAGATTTAAACTTTGCCACTCTTGAAGAGCTCGGCATCATCCTTTTATAAGTTTATAACCTCAAGAAGCAGCTGCAGGCTCATCATCAGTGAAATGACTTCTCATGATTGCTGTTGTGGTTGTTTGCAGAAGAAGTTGCCTGCTAATGCAAAGAAGACTCTTAATGCATTTATGGCCTTTGACCAGTTAAGTGGAGCCACTTTAGCTTTGTCAGTAAACGACAAGGAAATCTGTGGATTCTCTCACTCCCCCTTTTCTCCACCACTTTTGTTGTCAGTTTTTACAGTGGAAATTACACAGAGGCGTGGCCTGCCTTCTCACACTCTGATTTATCCGAGGCTGAAATGAAATTAATTTGTTATGTGGTGCGTGCTCTCTCTCACAGAGAGTGAAAAATGGGATGGTAACATTATAGTTGTGATTATATTGATTTTCGCCCCTCGTACCGTATGTGAGAACCACACAGGGGTTCATATCACGGGAATCTACTGTATCACATCATATGTGTGAGTTTTTGTGTGGCTCCCCCTAAGTTCACAGTGCACACACACACACACACACACACATGCAAGCATGCTCTTCTGCACAAACTGGGACAAGGTAGAGGGATGCTAATGGTCTCAAAGTTAAACCGATCATGGAAATTGCATTTATTTCCTTCACTCTCTCTCCCTCAAACTCATCTCTCTTCCAGTCTGCATTTTCTGATCACATTCTGATCCCCTTTTTCCTTTATACCCCCCCCCCCCTTTTTAATGTTCCTTTCTCCCAATTTTTCTTCCCTTCCATGTACTTGAGAGCTATTTAAATTTGGATCTACCTAACTGAGATTGTCATAATTAGATAAGTCTTAAAAAGCACCTCTTGAGACAAAGAAAAAACAAAACTGCATTGAAACCAGAGGAACAGAAAGCACATCTTCCCTGAGATTCAATGCCAGGGTTCTATTTCTTGAGAAAATGATCCAAATCTAATGGAATTTTTTTTCTCTGATGTTCCACCTGGAGCTTCATTCATTCAAATGTCATTAAATTTAGCTTAGTAGTTTTTGTGTAATATTGTTGACAGACAAACAAACAATGTCAATCGTTATAATCGTTGTACATAAACAAAAAGGTTAACTTATCTATTAAACGAAACCAATCATTGGAAGAATCAGCTATGTTCAAGATGAATTTTTCTTGGTTAGGGAAAGATAGCACACTAGCACCACTGCACCACAGTCTGTACATAAAGGATGGACGTAACCATCATGTTAGCTGTTTTGAAACCAGACGCCAAGAGCACAGGGTGGATCTGACTATGAAAACAAGAGTAAAGCCTGCTTCAAAATTTACAAAATTAACCTCATGATGTATTCAGTAGGATTCGAACCTAAATAAGGTCACAGATGACATCAAAGACGCAACTATAACTTACAAACTGGACTTTTTTAATGCAGTCACAGGAGCCAGCGTGGAGGCACTTTTGCAATAGCTTCATTCATTTTTAATCTACAGTCAATGCATAAACCATTCATACACACTACCACAGACAGCTGCAGTATATAATGAAAATGAAATAAAACACATTTTGCAAATAAAACACGATTCAAAAGAAGCCGTGCTTTCACTCTTGGATGCAATGTCAAAGGTCAAAACCACAGTGGAAAGTGATAAAAGAGGTTTCGAGGGAGTTCAGTTTGCTGTGTTGTTGTCTCTGTTTTTCCTCCAGGCAGTGATCTGCTTTGACATACGGTACAGCTTCTCTTCGCCTGTTTTTCCCTGACTATTCCTCTGCCTTCTCTCACTTCTCTCTCTGTCTTTTACCTCCCTGCTTTTTATCCTCTTGCAACTTGTTTATCTTTATTTTCCTTTCACCCTCTGTGCCACCCTGTGTCTCTCTGCCTCCTGTTGGCTCTGCGTTTCCTCACTCCCTGCGTCCATCCCTCTCTCCTTACGGTGGATTAGAGAAGCTTACAGCCTAGTCGATGCTAATCAGGTTTATCCAAGCAGAGGGCGATCGTTGGGCTATCAGTAATTACACACGCTGATATTAGCTTCCCCAGATATGTGCCCTGGCACATTTTCAATCCACATCATCTCTTTGGATCAAACATATGGTTATGTCAATGTATGACGCAACAACAGCTTAACATGGCTGTTTCTAGTTCTTTGTTTTGCAACACAAAGATCCATCTGTTGTTAAAATAAACACATTTAATTCAACCTAAGGCCTCTGAATATAAAAGATCTGATAGAAAGAAAGAAAGAAAGAAAGAAAGAAAGAAAGAAAGAAAGAAATTCTGATGTGATGTTTTAATCAAGAAATTCTGAATAGAAAGCTTAAAATTTCTTAAAATGTCTCTGCTGGGCCGTGTGCCCAGCGTTTTGTGTTTAGTTCTTTTACTGTAGGTTCTGTTTTCATTGAGTTTCTTCTGTTATTTTTCCAGGTTTGCATTTGGTTTTGATTCTTTGTTCATTATAGTTTCTTGTCCTGTTATTGGTTATTGTTATTTACATATTGATTTCCTGGTTCCCTTTGTTCCTGTCTTCCCTGCGTTCTAGTGTCTTTCCTGTCCCTCTGTGTCTAAGTCCCTTGCCTCGTGTTTTTTGGGGCTGTGTCTCTGTCCCATGCCTGCTTGTTTCCTGTTTATTTTATCAGTCTCAGTCTCATCTGTTTTGCATTCCTGGTCTTGTCCTGTTTAATTATTCCCAGCTGTGTCTCCACCTGTTCCCGATCCTCTCGTTATCCTGTGCTTGTATTTTAAGTCCTCAGTCTGTGTCAGTTCTGTGTTTATCATCCTGCTCAGTTTATTTGTATTCCTTGTCATTCTTCTAAATAAATCACCTTTTAAGTTCAGTTGAGTGTCAAGAGTCCTGCATTTTGGGGTCAAGTCTTGCTAGCATTAGCAATTATTGAAGTCTGGCTCTCTCTCTTTGCCTTTTGTCCTGACTATCTCTGTTTTCTTCTCTTTACCTCACCCCCAACAGGCAGCGGGGGACAGCAGCCCCTCCCTAAACCTACTTCAGCCAGAGGTTTCTTCCTGTTAAAAAGTGAGTTTTTCCTTCCCGTTGTCACCAAGTGCTTGCTCGGAGCAATTGTTTTCTGTCTGGTATTGTGTGGTTTTTGCCTTACAATATAAAGCGCCTTGACACAATTGTTGCTGTGAATTGGTGCTACATAAATACTGAAAAAACTGAATTAAATTTACATTTTATTACAGGTAAAGGTCTGCATTGGGGCATGGCCCCATTAAGTAACAGGTTGCAGCTAAAACAGGTTACTGCACTGGACCTCTGCACCTTGTTTGTGGTGTTGGTGGTTTATGGAGAATTTTTAATACCATATTTAAACAAAATTATGGTTTGTCATGTGGTTAATACAGTAACAAGTCTATGCTCCAGTTTTGGTGAGTATTCTATTATTTATTTGTATGTTATTTAGTACTAATTAGCAGATATGTGCATCTGTCTGTCATGCACCCAGTCTGTGGATGCATAGGTGTCACTTCAGGCTCTAAAAAAAAGTTTAATATGACAAAATGTTGAAATAGTTGCTTTAAAATAGTATCATGATCTGTATTTCAGACAGTGCACTGATGGACTAACTACTTTTTACTACTTTTTACAGAGACACAACACACAATGAGTCCACACAGATCAAACACACAGGGAGCGTCTCCTGCAAAGTTTGCTCAGAGACCTGAATGAGCAAGTGGAAATTACACTTTACATAGAGGCTACATGCAGGAATGGTGAGAAAAAGTAATTCATTTTACACATTTTTTTTAACTACAATCTGAGGAACCCTTTGGGAGCCGAACCAAAAGAACCAGCTCTCTGAAAAGAGCAGAACCACTAACTCACCTGATCTAGCCCTAACTATAAGCTTGATCAAAAAGGAAAGTTTTAAGCCTAATCTTAAAAGTAGAGAGGATTTCTTTCTCCCAAATCCAAACTGGAAGCTAGTTTCACAGAAAAGGAGCCTGAAAGCTGAAGGCTCTGCCTCCAATTGTATTTTTAAATGCCCTAGGAACCACAAGTAAGCCAGCAGTCTGAGCTCTATTGGGGTAATATGGTACCATAAGGGCTTCAAGATAAGATGAGGCCTGATTATTCAAGACCTTTTAGGGGAGTAAAAAGATTTTAAATTAAATATGGATTCAACAGGGAGCCAGTGAAGCAAAACAAACATTGGAGAAATAAGCTCTCGCTTTCTAGTACTGTCAATACACTCACTGCAGCACTACATTATTTGTTTAATATATGTATTGAAGAACACATCCTGGTCAAAAATAACTCAGTTTGTAGGTTTATAGAGCCAAATACCATTTTATCTGAGTTTAGAAACAGGAAATTAGAGGTCATCCAGGCCTTTATGTCTTTGACATTCCTGCAGTTTAACAAATTGGTGTATGTGATCTGGCTACATGGATTTAAAAAAACCTGGGTATTATCTGCATAACAATGAAAATGTATGCTTTCTAATAATACTGCCCAGGGAAGGCATGTATAGTGTAAATAGAATTGGTCCTAGCACAGAATCCTGTGGAACTCCATAATTAACCTTAGTTTGTTTTACATGAACAAACTGTCTACTAGATAGAATTGGTCCTAGCACAGAATCCTGTGGAACTCCGTAATTAACCTTAGTTTGTTTTACATGAACAAACTGTCTACTAGATAAGACTCAAGCCACTTCAGAACAGCACCTTTAATACCTATGGCATGCTCTAATCTTTGTAATAAAATATTATGGTCAGCAGTAGGTAACATAGCGCTTAGGTCTTGCAGTACAAGCACAGAGATGAGTAATTGTGGGAGTAATGGTTTAATTATTCCCACCTTAAAGGCCTAAATCAAATTATCAATATGTGAGTGAAGTAGAGACAAAAAAAAATTTCCCTGAACTGTTTAATAATTACAGCCATTTTTATACAAAGCTGCATTTTCAGACGTTCAAAATTAATGGGACAAACTAATATAAAATTAAATATGAGGACTCTTTTTAATACTTGGGTGAAAAGACTTTGCAGCTGATGTCGGACATCACAAATTGGTGTGTGTCCTTCCTTGAGCTGTTCCGCTAGACTTTTACTGCAGCTACCATTAGTTGCTGCTTGTTTGTGGGTGTCTCTCTCTTCAGCTTTGTCTTCAGTAACTGAAAAGCTGATCTCTTGGGCTGAGATTAGGTGACTGACTTGGCCATTACAGTTTTGCAGCATCTGTCTGAATCTGAGCAGAGAGTATAACCCTTTACACTTCACTGTTCTTTCCACTGTCAGTATCAGTCGTAACATCATCAATAAAAACCAGTGACCCGGTTCCACTGGCCGCCACACATGCCCATGCCATAATACTGCCTCCACCATGTTAGATAGATAATGTGGTTTCAGCCTAATGATGATCTTCCTCACTTGCACTAACATCTCTTTGCACCTCATGATTAAAATTGCTTTCAATTTACAATGAAAATCTATAAAATACCAATTAAACACTCTGAGTCAACTTCAGATATTATGCCTGCTTCATTTGTCATGAAATAAGGGAACGAGCCTCACCTAGCCATGAAAATTGTCAGTCAGTTAGTTTTGAACCTCTGAAAATGGGAGACTGTGTATAAAAATGGCTGTTATTCTTAAACAGTTCATGCAGAATTTTTGTTAAATCACTTAAATTAAAGCTGAACGTCTATACTCAATCACACACTAATTGCCTGATTTACAATTCCCTTTGGTGGTGTCCAGAAACAAAACCGAAAAAATTCGGTCTTTGTTCCAAACATTATGGTGGGCACTGTAAATAGCAGTCGATATATAATGAACCAATTTAAACACTGAAAATTCAAATAAAGACACTGCAGTGCAGCAGGTTGAGTGATTTTGTCCACAGGCCAACAGCCCAACACGAACCTCTCATTTTTCGAAGCAGTTTTTGTACAGATTGCAAAAACCAAACAGATATGGCCATGATATCAATTGCATTCAAGGATTTAAGGATTACACTCCCATGTGGAGATGCTCACTGACAGCTGCAGAAACCAAGGATGAGTGGATCTTCAAATTACGCCAGCAGTATGCTTTCTGTATCACTGAGTACACAAGGGTCCATGAGTGTTTGAGTGCATATTTTTTTATGCAGCCACTTGACTGCAAGGGCACCAACTGAGCATGCTTCCTCCAAGCTGTCTCCGCGTGAACTAGAAAGTAGTATAACAAAAACAAGTGAGCATAATCCTGGTCTTGTGCTACTTTCTCCTCGGAGGACTCAGACATAATTTTAGTACAGGGGCTGTGCAGACAAATATATGGTCACAATAAATTTCAGGGTACACAAACATCCTTACAGTCTCATAAACACCATCTGAAGACAAATTTTATTTATTTTTAAGTCAAGGAAAGTTATCTAAACTCTAATATTCACTGTATTCAATCAGGTATATGAGAATAAAACTCGGGCAAAACTTGCTTCTCAAAATAATAATAAAAAAAATGTATATATATATATTTTTTTCTTACTTTTTTACTTAGTTCTTAGTTCGCTCTGTTCAGTGGTCATAATTGATATGAGAAACACCACAACTGAACCATGGATGGACACTTAACAACCACACAGAGGGGTAAAAACAAAATGGACAGAGATATCAGGTTTATAATGCCCAGTCAGCAGACAGAGAAGAGTGTTGGATTGCACTGGAAAAAAAGATTATGCTGAGCTTTTAGTCCATCATCAGAAGGCAAAATGATTAGGTATTCTTTGGGTTTAAGTGTGTGTGTGTGTGTGTGTGTGTGTGTGTGTGTGTGTGTGTGTGTGTGTGTGTGTGTGTGCGGGGTTTTGTGCCAACAGGCAAAGGTGTACATAGACACCTGCCTAAGGGTGTGAAGATAGCTCCATTTGTAGGTGATTGAGTTAGGGGGTGTGTTTGTGTGTCTGTGCATGTGCATGTGCGCCAATAAAAAGGGGAAAGACAGACAGACAGAGAGAGAGAGAGCGAGCAGCAGGGGAGACAGGGAAGGTGAAAGAGAAAAAAGGAGGAGAGAGAGGAATGTATCACGTAATCTAATCTAAGTGGCTATTTTTCTTGTATAAAACCTGGGCTGCCCTCAATGAGACCGCTGTCCTCATCTGTCTAAAAGCAGTGAGTGAGTCATGCTGTGGGGGTACACACACACACAAACACACACGCACGCCAAGTCACAGTGAGTCAGCCCAGATCTGCTATAGATGCTCACCTCAATAATGAATAATGAAATAGGGAAAGGCATATAAACTGCTCAAATAACATGTGAACTCAGTGGACAGTAGACATATGGATGATCCTGATGAATGCACACGCACAAACGCACAGCGACATCTTCACAGAGCATATGAGCAGCTGGACTATGGGCGGGTGAACAGGTGGATTGCACACCGACACCTTGAGGTTCATCCAAATGTGAACATTGAACAGAAGGTCGCCAGCAGCAGCTGGATGGAGCTGTCACAAAAACAAAGGTTTTGTCAGTTTATTTTTCTTTTTTTGGGGGGGGGGTATTCATTTTCTAGTGGAGAGTTTGAATTTAGAAAGTGAACGCGTCTTCAGTGTCTGTTAAATCAATTGAAAGTTGTAGCCAACAGTTGGATGGCTTAGTTTCTCTCAGAGCCTAGAATTAACAGGACTAGCCCAGCAATGCCTGCAAGATAATCAAATGCATCAACCAGCAATATCCATCCACTGTTGCTGGTCTACTGCCCTCCTTCTGCTCAGTCAAAACCTCCCATTCTCCTCTACCATCCCCACTCCCCAAAGGCTGCAGGTCTCAGACTGATCATTCATCCTCCCAGATTCAAACTACAGACTAGCTCTATCTGACACAAGGAATGGATGCCTGCCACTGGTGTTCTGCTCTGGCCCCTCTTCATACATGTCGGGAATGGCTGTTCGACCAGTTATGGATTTTCCGTGCAGTGATTTTTCTGCCTTAATGACATTTAACCGATACCACCATCACTAGTCACATTTTTCAGGAACAAATAACACAAACAAATAAATCATTTTATTAAAAAGAAGTCTATAAAAAGCAATGTTGTGCTTCTGTTCCAGTTTGTTTAGCCTCATTCTGCTATCATGTGCTATAAAAGGCGCAAACAGCTGCAGGGAAATACAGCAAGGTTAGAGATAATCATGTGTATAAGAATTTAACACAAACAATCCCAGTGTCTTCTCAAATATTACTCTTGAGCAACAGGAAACACAGAGAGAGAGAGAGAGAGATGGAGAGAGAACAAAACATAAAAAGACACATGAAACCAACACATAACCGCACATACTTAAACATGCAGAGCCAACCCAAAGGCATAAAGCAAATTAAGCACCTATTTATGGTCTCTCTGCCACCAGGAGGCCCTAAAAACAAATTAGAAGTGCAAATTTCTTTTTGGCTTTCACTGGTAAATGTTTTGTGATAGCATCAAATAAAGGCGTCTCATTTGGCCTTTGAGGCTTTGTTCTTGCAGAAATCCTCCCTGTTGTTGCATTCGCACTTTATTTATGATGATGCTCTGCCAGTTTGACCAAATGTAAGAGTATAAAAGGAGCAGGATTTTCAGTTATGTTTTAGATTATGCATTTTGGGTTTAGGGAGATGTCAAATGCACAATAGTCCAGATTGGGAAAACATAGGAACAAGGAAAGACTGTAAATACACGGAATACTTTGATCAGGTGAACATAATAAAACTGGACAAATCATATGTAAAGGTGGGGGGGGGAAAGGGGATGGGGGGACACAGGGAAAAGCTTATACCAAAACAAGAGAGGAGGTGACTAGAAGTGAGGCTTAAGAGGAAAAACAGGAGCAGAAACTACACCAAAACCGAAAACATGACCATCACATGAACATCTGTCAAGACTGCACAAGAAAGGTGCATTTGAAGGTGTATTATACAAATTTAGGATTATAACATGCCAAAGTCAATACACTCGATAATGACTAAAATCTTAAATCAGGTTTTTAAGAAAAAGGTCACGTTCTTTTTTTCTTTTTTTTTAAAATTTGTGTTAGAATAGCCAGGAGACCGTATGAGCCCTGAAGCGATTTTTGCTTGCTGTAATCCTTCCTGCTGTTAATGGGCATTAAAAGATCAGTTCCTGTTTCTAATGATGCTGGTGTCTAAACAGCAGGGATAATTACAGCAGGTCTAACCCGTTAACTCAGACCTGTATCTATGTTCATAGGAGGGGAATCTATCTAATGATTTAATGTGGAAAAGTGACCCTATCAACCGTCATCATATTCAGCTTCAAAATGTTTGCTTGACCTTGCACATGGTCAAATTAAGCCCATTTATTGGCTCTTTCTAGGCGACAAAGTTGATTAAATCTGGGAAAAGTGAGACCGCCATAATGCTAATTAGACTTGGGAAATGTGAGACTATGAAGTGCATCACAAACTGAAAGCGCTCCGGCAGGGAAACTCCTGCCAAGAGAGAACTGTCATCATTACAACAGGACACGCTGGCCCAGTCCAAGTGTGAGGACAGGCTGCTGCTATAATAATATTTTATTACAATGTCTGTGATATAATTTTTTTCTTTTATTTGACAGAACAATTGAGCGTCTGTATTCTCACACCAGTCAGGACTTGTATTGATGGAGAATTTACTTATTTTTCTAAACGGCTGGGTGAAGAAATGGGGAAGATGGCTTGGAAAATGCCGGGGTTTTTTCCAGTAATAACAGACTCATCACCTTGGCCAGACTCCAGCCAATGCGGGACAGAAAGGAGTGGCAGGGATCCAGAGCAGGGGAGGGAGAGAGGCGCTGTGTCTTTAAGCTCCAATGAAATCCATCAGGGGGAGCCAGGCTGCTGGATCATTGTGTCCGTGCGCTCATTACGTTGGAGGAACCTGCGCGGTGTTATCCGGTGTACGAGATCTGTTGTTTTTAGGCACAGGATGGTCCTGACTGCGCTGGAAACGCATGGAGTAGAGTGAAAGACTTCAAAATCGCCCAACAATGAGATTCCAGTGGGCTATTTGTGCCTCATATTTTATTTTGCTGCCACTAACCGGTAAGAAAACCACTCGCAATATTGTTTGTTTCGTATAGAGCATCGTGTGTATGTGTGCGTTCTCACTGTTGACTTTATTTTGTTTAAGGGGTTTATATTTCAGCTCTCTGAGTCATCAGTTTCAGATATTTTTATATTTTATTGCTGTTATAGTGGTGGAATTTTTGGATCGTATTCTACATAATGCATGTCACCCTGTAATTAAATAATTATAATAATACAGAAGCTACAGTTCTGTACTTTTTCTTGCATTTATGTCAAGAGACTTTTTCAGATGTTTTTGCCGTCACCGTGAAACAGTGTTTGCCTTCATTTTGAAGTATAGATGTTAACAGCGGAAAAAAACCCCAACGTGTATCATTGCGCATGTTTAGCGCAACCGCTTGTCCGTGCGTCTTCTGAAGATTGTACGATTTCCGCACTCTTTAAAGTGAGTAACTTCATGGTAAATGTTAACGCAACGGTCTTGTCAACCTGGCAGGTGAAGTCTACATGCATTTGCATAACTGCTCGGGTCGCTGAAAATGCCTTTGCGTCGCCTATCCTGGCGGGCAACAAGTGTGTGCGTGTGTATGTGCGCGCTTGTGTGTGTATGTGTGTGTGTGTGTGTGTTGTTTGAAGATTAATTATTTATCCCACCCAAACGAAAAGAATAAGGTTGTGCATTCTACCAAAAGCAGCAGAAGCCCCCCCCCCAAAAAAGATGCGCATCTTCTTCCACAAAGCACCTGCAGCATCTTGACATCTAGCAGCTCTCAATGTTAAGATCAGAGCTTTGTGTTTAGTCACAGATAACTGCCTCGGGTTTTTATTGAAACCGTTCGCTTGTTCAAATATCACTCGCTGCCAAACTCATATTCCTAGAGATCCAGCATTAAAAACATGCCCTAACACCCTGCACAAACACAGATGTGGATATTTTGGAAGGGGGCATCCACAGCCTTCTCCTTCCTGCTTTCTGAGCTCGACTTGAGCCTGAAGGCACAACAGTCACATGAAAATCCTGTTCTTGAAATGGCGTTTAT
>VUQJ01027341.1:16462-26844 GCA_015108635.1 Andinoacara biseriatus
TATTAATATGCTTTTTCTCATTATAAAAAAAATGCTGTTGCAGTAAATCAAAGAAACCCGTCTGTAAAGCTCACTGGGCTTACACTGTAAGGCAAATAAAGAAACAAAGGACTTTATTGTGTAATTAAATGACAGAAACTATCTGTGAATATGCAGAAAATGTTCCATTTTTTATTGTGTCAAAACAGAAAATTATATTGTAAATAGTGAAAAATGAAACTTTTCAGTTATTAACCTGAATACTAACAATTTAAGAAAAAAAACTTTTGATCTGTTGGTTGCTCTGGCATACAACAGGCCATGGCTTATGTCTTTGTCAGTAAGAAGATAGTAAAAGTAATGAAAATACAGTTAAAGGTCTTCTTTAAAGTTTCGACATTTTTCCAAAGCCATCCAGTGGGCCATACTTGACCCTTTGGAGGGCAAGTTCATAGGTTTGACTCCCCTGCTTTGATGTTTTGGATTCTCAAAATAAAATCCTACAGTTGCAGAAAAGGATGTTAACGGATGCTGTAAAGTGCCCAATTTTCCAAAATAAAAGTCTTCATGATAATTAAGTTCAAAAATGCTATGTTGTTTTCCACAAGAGGTAAACTTGAACAGACTTACAGCGTATATTTCTGTAGGTTATTTTTTAATGGTAAATGGGAGTTTGTGCCCCGAAAGTTGACAACTAGCAGCCCCCAAAAATGCACCAGATGAAACTAATTCCAGGGGATGTGAATTGTAGTTATCTCATTGAAATGCAAAGTTACACTGTGAAACACCATACACACACATTCACACACACACACACACACACACACACTGCAGGGAACCAGTTGAAATACAGTCTGACCAACAGGATCCGCTTCTGAACAAGCTACCTCAGAGGACCAGAAACAGCATCATTCCACACAGACGAATTCGGAAAACAAGAGGATCAAGAACCCAGAAGACCAAGATCAGAGCATGTAACCCCCCACCATACAGTTCCAGAGGCCCACTCGACCACCCACAGTGCCCCGAGACTCATCTCTATGCTTTGCAGCTCACCAGTTGGGTGATTGCTGGTCAAAATAACCATTAGCTGGTTAACTGCTAATCTCTACTTTGTTCAGTGCCAAGAGTTGTGTTGATACACATACACACTGAAGCTAATTGGTCAACAGGTGCAATGGGGTAACGTGACTACCAGGTAAGAGAAAAGCTGCCTCCAAACTTCAGAAACTCACCTTTAGTGTCATTACCACATTTTTTTTTTTACTTAGGGGTGAAAGTTCTTTCAGAATTTCAAATATGAATGTTTACACTCCAATCCTCCTGCATTGCCTCCTCAGCTTCGGGGATTTCATGAGAGACTTCAGCTGTCAGGAGGATTTGTGGAGTTCAGTCCCTAAAACTCAGCTCTTTAGGTATGCTACATCACCCTTAAAGTTCCTTCACAAACCTGAAGAACAAAGTGAAACAACAGATCTAACAGGAGAAATATGTTTTCTATTTCTTTCTACTGACAACGTACTGACATCATTGAGTGCTGTGAGTCAACAGGCTATAGCGTTAAAGACGGCCGCCTCTGTTCCTTTAAGAGGGCATTCACTACCTGTGCTCCCGAATACAGCGGTAGTCTACAGAAAGCAAGTCAGCGAGCTGAATATTTAGTTTTTTGCGCACCCTTCTGATTGTTTGTGTTCTATTTGAAAACTCCTCCGTCACTTTCTGTGTTTTCAGAATGCTCACAAGTTTTTAAAATTGCTGCTGAACCAGATCCATGATCCAGATGTTCTCCCCGGACCTGCAGAAGAGCACAGCTCTCCTGGGCCAAAGTGACACCTGCCCAGTAGAAGTCAACTTCAGTCAATAAAGGAAACACGAGGACATGCAAGAGGTGAAAGAGTGCAGTGTACAGGTGCACTCTGTAAGAAAGACGGGGCCAGTTTTAATATTCTCATAGACCTCTTTTCCACCAGCGTAGTGCTGGAGCCAGTGTGGAACCAATTCATTCTTGGTAATACCCAGCTTTGGGTTACAGCTTTGGGCCCAGTAAGTCTATGGTGCCATTGTTTAACCAGTTCTGTCTTGGTGCACTCGGAACCAAACATTATATAATGAAAGCTGGGGTGCTTTCCACGGGAAACTCTGGTGGACAGATTTTGTGAGCTGCATCGACCAGTTATAGGTTATTTTCTTGTAGTTACCACTCTGATTGTTGCTGGTTAAATCTTTGGGCCCAGCAAATCTGAGCTACTATTTTTTTGGGGATGTGGAAACACAAAGAGCTGATTCTTGATCTTTTATCCATCCATCCCAACGGCAGTCCAGACACTCCAACAGATCCGTGGCTCACATTTAATCACACACAGGTCTTTGACAGGACTGGATCTACCATTAGCGAGGAACAGTAGCACTCAGCCTACATCACATTTTATAAGAGAAATGTAAGAAGACAACAGCATCACATCCTGAACTGAGAGAATTTTAAAATATACCAACACTTTGTTTACCAGACATATTTTGTCTTCAGTCTCAGGTCTAGAACTGACTGTAAAAGGAACCAAGTTTAGTTGTCATGCCGAGCAGACAGAGCAAGTATGTCTCTTGGTTGTCAAGTTACAGATGGAGGACCGAACAGGAAGAATGAACAACCCAATCCACCATTGCCGACTCCTGGAACAAGTATTGGTAAACTCTGCCCTTAGGAGGAAGGGCCTCCTCCCAGCTCCTGGTTCCTCTGAATGTTTATTCCTCCAATATGGATTTATTTTCCTGCCACCATCACCCCACATTCACTGGTCCCAAAAATCCCAAATAGAGTCCACATCCTGCTGAAGAGACTAGGGGTGCACCAATATAAGGTTCAAAGCGTTTGTGTTGCATTGGTACAAAAAAGGGAAGTTAACACCTACAAAAAGAAAAAAAAGTTCTCTTGCCAAAAACCACTTCACAGCCTATTTAAAGGTAAAAGTTACACAAATTTGTGCAAGAATTTGGCTAGAAAATTGGGATTCCTCAAATTAGCAGTGAAGAATTTATAACAACAAAAAAAAGTTGAAGCATAAATTATGATTCATATTTTACATGCACATTTTTATGTGGCTTCTTAAGACAGATCGGAACTCAATGCACTCCTAACCTGACATGTATTTAATATGTAAACTTGGGAATTTCAATTCAAATCAGGAACTTTTCCTAAGTTTAGTCAAGTAGTTTATATACAGAGAAATTTGACCTTGAAATTATCCAAAATATGTATAGTACTATCACAAAAAGGTGCCTTTGGGACATCATGATTTGTCCCCCAAAAAGTTACAATTACCCAACTAATTTCATATCCATTGTATCAATTTGACCTTAGGCTGTTGTAAATGCATGTTGGTCAAGTTCCTACACTTTTTATGAATTTACTGCAAGCAGATAAAAAATGAGCACATCGTAAAATATGTCCAAGGACAAAATCAAAAGAAAATAAGTACATTATTATAACAACGTGATTATAAAACACACATTTTCAGATAGCTATTTTGTCCCTTGCTCAAAAATAATATTTAAATGGTAAAAGAGGTCTTTTGAAAATAGTGAAAAAACTACAAATTGCCTGTGTCTTCAAAAAATCTGTGATGGTGTTTTCTAAATAAACTCTCTAAAAACAGCGATCTGATCTGTTTTTCAAACAGTATTATTTGGCAGTGATTAATTTATTTGGAAAATGTGAGAAGCTTTTACTAACTTGTGAAGATAACGTGATCACTTTCAAAAACTGAAAAATTACAGGGTGGACAAGAAGGTGTTAACTGCTGCCATGAGTAGATTTATTAGGAGCTTTCTCGACAAAGGTGAACATTACAAAATATAATTATGAACATTGATAAGCGTTTTGCTCTGGCTGATCTTCTTTCCACTGTTTCAGTCTTTATCCCATCTGTCCCTCTGTCTGGGTCACCATCGTTGCGTTCCCGATATTGCCTTGCTGTCGCTGCTCCAGCTGGACTCATTGCTCTAAAAAGGCAAAACTCACCAATGACTGACCCTTTTTAGAGAAAAAAGTTCAAAGAACTTTATCACCATCTCATCAAAAGTGTAAAAAAAAAAACAATCCCAGGTATACAATACAAAGTCCACCCTGTCAAATACATGTCCATGCAGGGTTTGGTGATAGGGTGGACGATAACAGGGTGGACATTTTTGGATTAAGTTAGCATCTAAGAAGCACACGGTGGACCATCACCTAGCAAAGTTATTGATTGTTGAAGGGGACAGCATGATGCTTTTAAAATATATTTTGAATTTCTGAAAACTTTTTCTATTAATCAGCTTTTCCTCGGACAGAGTGGACATGTTAAGCTTGAAAACATCTAACTACAAACATAGCAACATGAAAATTAGGAAATATAAGTGTAGCTACTCACTGTAGTTGCAGCAGTTGTTTCTACCTCCATTGAAGAAAGACAAGTTTGGGGTGGTACTGATTACATCAGTTGGTTTCTTAAAGGGGCAATTACCCCATGATGACAGGGTGGATGATAATTGTAGGAACGTGCAGAAAATGTTAAATAAAATAATAAAAAATAGAGACAAAAAAAATCCAAATGGTTTATTAATGCCTTATTACACTGCTTGAAAGTAGCAGACCAGCTTGTGGGACATAGCAGGAGCAGATACATCCAAGCAAGGAAAATGGTAAAAAAAAAAAAATTAGTGGAATTCATTTTAAGAAACTTGTCCTACTGATTTGTGTGTCCACATTTATATTAACACCAAAACTTTTCATTATTATGTAACATGTTAATAATATGTTATTGATTCTGATGAGGACACCAAAAGTTATTTTACAGTGTTATTGACCCACAATGCACTGCACAGTGCTGCTGTATTACAGCAGTACTATGACTTTATTATACAAAGTAAAGTTTAGCTTATATTTTATTAAGCTCAACTTTTTCTATATGGAATCATATCTGATCTATCAGTATGTACTTGAATCTATAATTAACAGTATATTGTGACAATAACATTTTCTGGATATTTTTAAAAAAGTAAATACATTAACATCATGTTGAAATACAAGTAAAAACCCATTTTACAGTTGATATAATCAAAAATGAACACTAGATTGTTATAATTATAAACCCAGTTAGTAGTTTAACAAAAGTATTTTTTTAATGGGTAGTACATCGTTTTATTGCAATAATTATGGAATAAAAGTACAAGATTTTTCACAAACTAGACTCAGCTATCTACCATCAGCTTTAAAAACCTGCGTAGGTACAACTTTCTAGGAGCAAACAAAGGTCCAGAGGTGACACTTTCTCCAGAAATTACATATACAGTTACGCTAATATGTAATCATCCACCACCTGATTAGCATGTCCTGTATCTCTGGCAGGTGTTGATAAGATTTCAACATCCTTGATCAATGATCACTTCAAAAGGATGAAAACCTGTTTTTAGCTTAACTTTGCTTATGTTCAGCTCAAATAACATATTGTCACGGTTCACTAAGAGGACTCAAACACAAGACACACAAAACATTTAGTAAACAAACTGAAGATTAACTCGCCACAGCTGAAGTAAACCAAAGATCCTCTTTGAAGCTGAAAACGAAACTGAGAGAACAACTAATCACAAACAAGTTGTCTGAGATTTCTTCAGTAAAGGCACTTAAGAGATATAAAGTTTCCACGAACTTGTCTTTGAGGTTCCAGACTTTGTTGTAATTACCTCTGCTGAGGTACGCACGTCTGTCTGTAAACACGATAACGTGAAAAGTTCTCAATGAATTCTGATAAAACTTTGTATAAAATAAAAGGCAGCCAACATCCAAAGAAGAGCTTTGAATGTCCTTCAAGAAGCCTGCAGAACGATCCCTGAAGCCTTCTTAAGTAATTACGAGAAAGCTTGCGTAAGAGAGTTCACGCTGTGTCGTAGAATAAAGGTGTCATATCAAATATTGACTTTCAAGCTGGTTAGAACTGTTTTTGTCTTATATGCTGTATTTCAATTTATGTTTGCAGGGTTTTCAATAAATTGCTGCACCTACACTATGTTGCCAAAAGTATTCACTCGTCGGCCTTCACACGCATTTGAACTTGAGTGACATCCTATTCTTAATCCATAGAGTTTAATATGATGTCGGCTCACCCTTTGTGGCTATAACAACTTCAACTTTTCTGGGAAGGCTTTCCGCCAGATTTAGGTGTGTTTATGGGACTTTTTCTTCCAGAAGTGCATTTGTGAGGTCAGACACTGATGTTGGACTTCTGAAAATTAACCCAACACCATAATCCCCCACTATATTGCCAAAAGTAAGTGAAAACTTTTAGCAATATAGTGTATATGTCATACTCCTGAAGACCAGTGCCCTTCCCTTCCCTTTCTTCTCCTTGCCTCTTTCTCAGTTTCTCTCTGCCTCCAGTGCCGAGTATTTCTTTCCACCCACTCTTACGCAGTTTCAGTGGTTGGTTGATGGTTATGAGAGGTGTACCTCTCAGCAGCTGGAGCAGGGGCTGTTCACACACCTGTCTCCCATGTTCTCACATCACCACAGTATTTAGGACTGGCTTTCACTCACCACCATTCCCAGATTGTTTGGCTGCCCACAGTGGTAATGTCCAGTGTACCTTGGCTTTCTTGTTGTGGTTAACTTAGCTCTCATGTCAGTTATTGTGTTCAAATGATTACCTTGTCTGTTCTCTGTCTTCAGGAAGCCTCTGGTGTGCTTCTCTTTTGCTCTGAGATTCAAATAGGTTATGCTTGGACTGGGAAATCTCTTATCACCAGCCTGCCTGCCCACTCGGTTTACAAGCCTGTTGAATACAAACTTGCTGCTTTGTGCTTTTTGAGCTCTGTAAATAAACCTTTTGAACTGCATCCTTCATCTGATTCTGCATTTGGGTCCTGTCTTTAGTCAAGTATGACACTATTTCCCATTATCCCAGCAAAATATAACTTTGACTTTTACACACCACTCTGTTTCTAAAAAGATGTCTGCAACCACACTAACAACTTTGTTAACATCCTTACACACAAAATACATCCGTTTAGCATGTGTAATATTATCCATGTTAAGACTTGCAAATTTTAAGTAAACACAAAGTAGCTTTGTAGATATTTGTATTTATTTAACTATATAGCCTGGATGATACATATTAGCACTGTGGCATTTTAACAAAATGCAACCAGTGCAATGTACATTGGACTTCGAGCCACGGCTAATTTGCAGACTTTGTCCCTGGTTAGGCTCAAAGACACAAAGACAAAAAAAAAAGGTTAAAGATGGCACCCACTGAAATATAATGAAAGTAATTACAAGTGATTCTGAGGTGGCTAGGACGTCTGTGCATTTCACAAATGTCAACATCGCAGTGGCACCAAACTCACCATCTTCATTCACTACAGTCCTCTGTAGACCAAAAAAAAGCAGACTAGACACCACCAAATGTAGAACTGTGGCATTAGTGTGGCTAAAAATATTCATTTATGATTGTCCTACAACACCTGTGTGTGTGTGTGTGTGTGTGTGTGTGTGTGTGTGTGTGTGTGTGTGTGTTTGTATGTATGTGTTCCTTTTGCTCTGTAAAGTGGGCCATGTGAGCACACAGCAGACTGGTAAAAATCCACAAATCCAACACAGGGACTCAGTGTGACTACAAAGGGCTGAAATTTGATACACATGCAAAAACAACCAAATCCCACAGGAGTTCTCCTTCAAGTTAAGTTTTTATTCCCCAGCCAAACCCTTTTTCCTACTTTTGTTCAAAGATAAATTTGCTGTTAACTACAGTTGGCAGAGATCAAACAGCATTTTAAGGGGGAATGTGGGGTGAAGCATTAATTTCTTACATGAGTGGCAGTGGCAGAAAGGATTTCCTGCTACAGAAGTGACTTTTCTTGAACATTAGGAGCTTCATCAGTTCACTTTAAAAGAGAACTCCGTGAATCAAAGACTGTATTTTTACTTCCTCTTAAACCTACAGAATAATGTAGACGTGAACAAATCTGACATCCTGCAGAGCTTTCTCTTAGCTTTGATCGTCTCTGTAATTGTATTTTTAGTTGGCCAATTTTCTGTTAAGAAGCGACAACAAAATAGAGAGAAATAATCAGTAATTGGTTGTGAAAATACAGCAAGGAAAAGTTTCCATGTATCTAGCTTCATTTCACATTACATTATATGTGAGAATCCATCTGTGTGTCACAGTTATTACATTCTGTTTCAATTTTGCCAAACCTTTTATGCTAATCTGACAAATCAAGATTTTCGCATATACTGTTAAAATTTGAAAAGGGAAATATATATTTTTTTGGTTCTGAATTATTTAAACAATACCTATTGGTAGGCTGTGTGTGTGTGAGGCTATGCCAGAGGAACTACTAATTGACTTTGCTGATGGAGCAGCAAACAAAGACCAATGGCACCACCTAGTGGCAGAACTTAAAATACGAAATTTTTACTTTATTAGTCATCTGGATTACGTAACAAGTCAAAAAAAAAAACAAAAACTCCGAATAGGGTGTGTGCATATTTGAAAAAAGAACAGGATAAATGAACTGGTACCTGCCAATTTTCTACTCTACTATTAGTCATTTTGTTTTGGTGTTAGGTGGTTACTAGGCAACGTGATGTGCCATAGTATATCGTGTATATGTTAATAATCAAGTTTTGTGGCTATAAGTGAGATGTTATTTACGTGATATCAGAAATACAGATGCTTTTATAAGATGTTAGAGGTACGCAAATCCTAAAAATCATCTTAAAATTCATCTTAGACCGCTTGTAGTTGGTTGCTGGGCGGTATTGTGACGCCATAGTACGTCGTATCCGGTAGAGTTGCTAAACTTTCAGGAACCCCTGATCATATAGATTAGCAACGAGACAGAAATATATTTGGTGTATTAAAGTAAGCCAAAAAAAACCTACTGCAAACCTAAAGGAGGGGGAAAAACACATTTTAAAGCAAAAAAAATTATCAATAAATGATCAATAAAATGCACCAAAATGAAATACTTTCCCTCTCTTTCCTTATCATTGCAAATGAAACATTTTTGTGTTTTTGACTACTGAAAACAAAAAGAAATTCAGTCTCCTTAGGGCTCCGGGAATCAGTGCTTTGTACGTAATATGTGATTTTCTGCCAATACTGCCTTTACTAAGTTATAGTTTTTAAGGGGTTTTCCGTGTAGTTTACAGTAAAGGCTTCAAGTGAAGTCCGACAGAGTGAAAGCAGGAAATCCCCGCCTCCTGGTGTATGAACAAACAAAACCAGCTTCAAAACACATGTAGCGACAGTCTCGTCTGACTGAACGATGGCGGCGACGTTTTCTGTATTTTTTATCATCTGCTTCGTTGTGCCACTGTAAGTAAACTCTGTCGTTTGTCACTATAACCACTGCTCTATGCGGGTGTTGGGGTCGTGTTTATCCCTGATTGTGTTACTACGATCTTGTGTAGTTCAATGCTAAACTTATACGTAAAAATGACTTTCCGGGGTTAGTTCTGGGGTTGTGGTGAGGCTAATTTTCATAAACGTCCATAGTTTTAGGTTTTCGTGTTATTGAACGCGGGTTCGTGGGAAAGCAAATAAAAATAAGGGTGACGGAACACCGGAGTTCTATTTTGTGCTATTCCGCCTTGCTTTGCTTTCACTTTCATTTTGTGTTTTTTAAGCTGCATTTCCTCCCCTTCTCCCCGACGTGACCGGAGTTCAATAAAAGGAACATTCCGTAGCAAAAGAGAGGCATGTGTGGATGGCACCTACGAGGTTCAGGATCGGATATGCTGTTTGTGCCCTGCTGGTAAGTGTCAGTGGTTACACGTGAACTTAGAGGGCAACATTATCAGCAGTGCAGTTGGATAATTTTAGCTGTCTTTAATGAATGAGGTGATAAAAGGATCATGCTGGATCATTTCAACTTGGTGTTCCCGTTTACGTGTCTCTTATAGCGCGGTGGGTCATGTTGGTGTTCTTGTGGAATTAAGAAACTCCAAAGAGTCTCAAAAATAACCTATACAGGTTATTTAATTTTGCAAGTAGTAAAACATTTACTTTTGCCTGTGTTACAGGCAGAGCCTTCCCCTTTAAGAGGGTGGCCTTATGGGGGATGTAGTTCAGCAACAGGTTGTTGTAGGCTGGAGAGGGGCGGCCCTCTGGTGTTTTTCGCGGGGGTGGTATGGTTGTGTGGGCGAGCATGACTCGGACCAAGAAAGTGTGCTGAGAAAGAAAAAGGAAGAAAATAAAAAGTTTTGGTGTTATAACCTTCTGACTCCTTCTGCATCTCTCTTCTCTGCTGAGCTGACCACAGTAGACGGGCAAGCTAGTTACCAGCTACTGCACGAGCCAAGTTAAAGACAAACCAGAAGGTCTCTATACTACGGTTAGGAGCCGCGATCTGGGAAAGGTAACACT
>VUQJ01027346.1:0-17564 GCA_015108635.1 Andinoacara biseriatus
CCACAGCATGTTTTTTGTCCTCTCTCTCTCCCCTCAGCCCCAACCGGTCGCGGCAGATGACTGCCCCTCCCTGAGCCTGGTTCTGCTGGAGGTTTCTTCCTGTTAAAAGGGAGTTTTTCCTTCCCACCGTCGCCAAGTGCTTGCTCATAGGGGGTCGTTTGACTGTTGGGTTTTTCTCTGCAGTATTGTTGGGTCTTTACCTTATAATACAACGTGCCTTGAGGCGACTGCTTGTTGTGAATTGGCGCTGTATAAATAAAATTGAATTGAATTGAATTGAATTGATTCAAAGGGGTTTCCGGTTACAGAGTAAGCCCCACAAAGACCCCCACAAAGGCTCGACACAGACACAGACAGATCGGTACTTAAGTTGAACACACATGTAAAGATTAATGAAATCTGTGATGTCATTTTCTTGGTTTATCATATTTTTATCATAGAGTTGTGGTGGCGCTTCACCTGCACAAAGATCTGCGGCAGCATCGACTTTGTTTTGGTTTAACCCTCGATTGTGTTAATCAGGCAAAGGTTGTTCTTAGTATGACTGGATTCAGCAGGCCTGTATTTATATGAATGAAGAGCTTTTCATGAGTGTAACAGTTGCTGAGGAGTGTGTCTGCAGGAAAAAGAGTCCGGCACGGCTGAAAGGGAACAAAGGCTATGTAATCCTTCCTGGACCGTCTCATTATGTTCAGAAAAACAGTTCCTGGCTCTGTTTAAAGAGTCTTCTGTGTGTCAGAGGAGGTTCTGCTGTCTTACACTGAATTTCATATGTAGCTTCAGTGATGCATGCAGCTGTAATATCCTGCAGTATAATCAGCGCTCGACTTTGAGCCGTCTGCGATCAGTGAGATGTGTTTTCAGTCTATATGCCAACATTTTTCATATTCAAGTATCTGAAAGCTGCTTGTATTCAAAATGGCTTCTATGTGGACCTCAGTTTTTCTCTGAGGTCTCTGAACAACCCTCATAACACAACCCCTAGGATGCATGTAGGAGGTATGTTTCGCCCCATCTCCAAGCCCAGACACTCTTCAGAGGAAATGAGATCACAGCTCATTGGTGAGGGCGGGAACACGTCATAGTGTGTTGTTTTATAAGGTCCTTAAAATACTGTATAATCCTAAAATATGAAAAAATCCTCATTCATAATTTCAGTCTGTTACCATCAGAGAAGAAGGAGCCAAACAGGCTGTGAAACACAAACGTCTGAAATCCAAATCTTACAAAGTTGATGTGACAGCGCAAGGTTAATAACTCACCAGCAGCGAGGTTAAAGGGCAAAAGTGTCAGTCTCCATCCAACCATCCCTCTGTTCTCTGCAGTTCATCCACTGCAAACGTGCCTGCTGTAATACGGCCGTACAATCCCACTGCTCTCCTGTTTTGGCTAAAAGCTGCTTTTCTGGACCAATGAAGGCCTTTGGTAGCTTTTCTTACACTGAAACACAGCTGGTGTCGAGACATGTCACTAATGATTAAAAACCCAGAAAGCAACAAATATCAGCACTGCATCACACCATGTGATTTCTCCCTGAACCAAAGGATTGACAATCCCAGCGCCAGCTCCCAAATCCTCCCAGAACACCACCCGAATCCTCACCTCAGCCGAACTTTCCAACGTTAGGCACGCACCTTTAAAACATTTCGTTACTCTGATTGTTTAACATGATTTCTTTACTTATGGTTTCCTATGAAAAATGACTTCAGTCACTCATTTATGTAATGTCGATGAGCGGTTCTCAAGAAAGTTGCAATATGATGTGTTTGGGGACTTCTGTAAATTTTAGCTACAAAAACAAGGCAGTGTGAGGAAAGACGTAAAGAAAACGACACTGGGAATGGTTGGGAATGGTTCAATACCAGGAGTTCAAATACAGTAGTACTGAGTACTGAGCTGATAGAGATGCATACGTAAACAGACTTTGTATATCTCCGTTAACAGTTTGAATATAAAGGTTTAACATGCTGTGATTTGAATGCTGTTTGCCCAGCTCTGGTTTCACCAGGGACCCCAACCCTCTGCACGTAAAGAGAAGAGCAGCTCGACAACTGCTCTCGGCTGCTGCGAAATCCCAGTGAAACGAGCTCTCAAGTGGCTCATTACTTAGCTATGTGTGTCGGTATGGGAAGAAGTCGCGTTGGCTTTGATTCAGACACTTGTTGGCGTTCCTCGAGAATACTGCAGAGTGCTAAGTCATGTTCATTTCACCAGCTGCGTCCGAATGATTTATAGCGGCGAGGGATAATGTGACGCTACAGAAATAGAGCCTGAGGGGGCGTCGGGGACGGCGTCCCGGCGGTATGAGGAGCCCACCGCGGAAGGAGGGCGTGGGTTTGAGATCAGTGGTGGATCTGCCTGTCAGTGCCACTGTGGATCAATATCTGTGAGTCCAGAGAAACTTGGAGAACTCACTGCACTGTTCTTCTCTCTGCTCTTCTTCTTTCTTTACATATGCTTCTCAGACTTCCTGACCTGCTGTCTTTCCTGATTCCTCTCGCTGTAAACGTCTTCCTGTGATTTCCTGTTTTAATGAAACAAACCGATGTGCAAACACATTGTGATGTAACCGTGAAGTAAAGCTGTTAATATCTCAGGTTTGCACACCCTGCAGTATCAGATGTTGTGAAATTGTTGGTTTAAATGCCGATAATGCTGCGACTGTAATGAAGTCCGCCGGCAGAAAACAGCTCAACATTTTTCAGTTAAATGAACACGGGGAAGAAACTTTACAGCATCATTACAGGAAACATGTTACTATGAAGTTACTGACTAAACTGTTCCACAGAAGAAGCCCTGCAGCAGCATGCTGACATACCCAGAAGTCCCAAACCATCACACCAGGACGCTATTTGTGGACTTCAGTTCTGGATTTCGCTCCATCACCCCAAACTGGCCAGCAGACTGCAGCCTGGGCTCTGGTTCTTCTTCACAGACCGACCACAGCAGGTCAGACGACTGCCTCCTCTTCAACACCTGCAGCACAGTCTGACGGCACTTCATGAAACAGTCACAACTTCTATTGATTTCTGTTTCTGGAAATAAATTTCTCACTTTTTTTTATGTCCCTGAACACGAGTTTCCATCCGACCGCTCTCCAGCGGACTGAAATGAAGGTTTTCCCCTTTCCATGGAATGGAGTGAGAAGTCCACATGTGAAGGTTGGAGGGGTTACAGTCGGGCAAGTCATACACATTTTTACTCTTCACCGGCTTTTTTAACAACGATTATCAATTTAAAATGCCTCATTAAGTATCAATAAAAGAGATTTGGCAATAAAAATTACTCAGTTTGTATCAACCAGGTTGGCAAACAGCACCACCGTAGCATGGCAGAACCAGAACCAGGGGACAGCCTGCAGGTTTAAGAGAAACAATCAGGAGCTTATCATTTCTAAGACAAATGAAATGGACAGAAAACTTCTCCTTACATATCAACAGACGTGGAAAACCTGACTGAAATTTCTTGGAGTCTATGTATGAAAAAACCTCCAACAACACATTACTACCTTAAAAAGCTGAAACTGGCCCAGCTCCCATAGGGACTGGTGGTCCATTTCTATGGAAACAGAGAGGATTTTCACCAACACTGGCACCCAGCTGCATATCTGCTGGAAGGAGGGACCTGCATCATTCCCAGACCTGAGCACCTCTATGACAGCCAAGTGAGGAAGAGGGCCAGCAGGATTTTTAAAGACACTGCGCATCCTGGCAGCTACCTGCTCAAGCCAGAGCCATCTGGCAAATGGTTCGGGGCATTTAAAGCTCACAACAGCAGATTGAAGAACAGTTTCTTCCCATCACACTCCTCTCTCACTCCCTGTCAAACGACTATAATATGATCACCTGAGCCTTGGAAAAATGTTACTGAGAAAACATAAAGTCACTTTAAAATATGTTCTGCATTGTATTTATGTTCTATTGATGAATTTTGTTTGAACTTAGTGAGACACATCCTTGTACATCAGCATGGTGACAAAATGGGAATTCTCAATTTAACCAGGAAAAACACACTGAGATTAAAATCTCTTTTTCAAGAGTGTCCTGGACAAGACACAGTGATGGCATAGTTACCTTGAAAAGGTAATCTGATTACTCCCTTAAAAAGTAACTTTACTGATTAATGATTTATGAAGGGCTTATATATAAAAAGAGGAAATAACCTGTTTTTCAACAATCTTTATGTGTTATTGTACCTACATTATAATCAATCCAGAGCTTTCTATCTTTATAGAACTGTGATGTTATATTTGTTGTGATTTCTGCAGCCTTGTGAGCCAGATTTCTGTTTGAAAAGACATTTTTAATGTCAGTGACAGTTTTTACCTTGATAAAAAAACAAATATATAAAAGTCACTTTGTCAAAAACTGAGTGCAGCTTCTACCCTGTGATAGAAATGCTGTTTCTCACTCACAATGACCTGATATCACTGATCAGAAATATGTTTGACATGCTTCACACATTATAGGTCAACACGTCATTTAGAACCGTTTAAATACAGGCGATCATTTTCTGGCAAACACCAGAAATCACTTTTTGGCAGAGGATCACTTTTTGGTACAACACCGGCAGCACAACTATTATTGATCTGCGGTAGGTATGAGAATGCTGTGCTGGCCAATAATTCTAATTTTATTTGAGTTTTTATTCTCAGAACCATCATTTCCAAAGGGGCAGATTTTAGATATTGTTACCCCCAACAACACATAATGTTTTAGGCTGGAGGCCATCCCAGCTGACACAGGGCGAGAGGCAGGGTACACCCTGAACAGGTCGCCAGCCTTACCCGAGTTAGTGCATGTTTTTGGACATGTGGGAGGAAACCCTCGCAGACACGGGAAGAACATGCAAACTGCAAACAGAGAGGCCGGTGGAATCGAACCCAGGCCTTTCAGATGTTATTCTGTGAGGCAAACCACCGCACTGTGACATTTAATAAAATCAAAATTAAAAATAAGAAACTTCTAAGGTGGGTCACTCATACACCTGGAGGCTTTCTCTGATAAAGCAAAAGGTGCCAACCAAACCAGCAACATGGTGCTAGAAGGATGGTGCAGGAGCAAAGACTGAGACAACCAGCTCTTAAACACTCTAGGCAGACCACCAGGTGTTCCCAATTGGGCTGATTAAGTTACCTGTGAGACAACACAAGGGACACAGTGGAAAACAACGGGTTGTCACAACAGTCTCCTCCTCTCCTTCAGCTGGAACAGCTGGAAGGATAAAGGAGGAGAAGATCCTCTTTTGCTTTCTGCATGATGCGTTCACCAAATCTGCTCAAACGTGGCTGACCATGATACCTCAGACTTAAAGTGGACAAAGAAAGGACAACCAGATCACACGAGGTCCCAAAAATGCTGTCTGATGGCTACAAATTCTTCAGGTTTTAATCTGTTCAGATTACACCTTACTAAAACACTTTTAAAATCCCATGTTTTAAGGATTTAGTTTAGAAAAATTACAAGCGATAATATACTGGACTTTACTGACCAACACTTTTGGCAGTTGCACTGAAACAACTTGCTGCACGTCTTGTATTTCTGAGAATCATGTCGTTAACAATGAACAACAAGATTTTACTAATCTACTGAACTGGAGCCTGGTCATCACTTTAAAGCTATCATTTATGGTGGTATGGGAACAGCTCTGTCTCTGACAGAAAGGCTCTGCAGAGTGGTCAAGGCTGCACAGAAGATCACCGGCAGCACCTTCACAACTGCAGAGGACATCTATGTCAGCAGATGCAGGAGCAGGGCCTCCAGCACAATCAGAGACCCCTCCTACCCACCCACGGACTGTTCTCCTCACTCCCCTCAGGTCGTAGATTATGCAGCATCAGAGTGAGGTCAACCAGCCTGCAAAACAGCTTCTATCTTTAAGTTGTCAGACTTATAAACTCTAAACCTCACAAAACTCACATCACTGAAAACATTCTGCTTCTTCAAGGCCAGTTCACTCATAATATTCATGTGAAATAAACCACTGACTGCGCAATACATGACAATATGATGTGCAATATCAGTGCAAACTGCTCAGGTACCAGCCCCCTTTCTTTCTTTGTAGCTAGTGATTTTATCATATTCTACTTTCTAAAATTATTCTATTTATTTGTAAATGTACACTGTACATAGTTTCTTTGGCACTGGAGGGAGCTCAAAATCTGATTGTTGTTCCTGTCATGTTTGCATGAGAAGAATGACAATAAAGCTTTTGGAATCTTGAATCTTTGAATTTACATCCATGTCAGTGCTCATGCATGAGTGAAATCTTTCCAGAAGCATCGGGGGGACGAGGTTACCTCTGATATCAGGCAATGGAAAATGTTCTTTGTGCTTCCTGTCACTAAAACATAAGACCATGAGGTGACATCTGCCCAGACTATCGAGTGACGGAGGATAATTTCAGCTTTACTCGGACACATCACCGCCCTCTGCTTTATTTTATCCATGTTTATTCTTTCCTGCTGTCCATCTGTCTGAGTGTCTCTCTGTAGTCGCATCGCTCCGTCAGGCGTGAGACTATCGATCAGATCTCTCACACACAGTACGACTACCATCTGCTCCCATGTGTCAACACTGTCCACCCATTCGGTGTCAATAAAGCTACTTGTCAATAAATAATTTCTCTGAGAGCACTTCCTCCTTGTTCTCCTGGGTGGACTCTGTCATATTTAATCTTTCATGCAGACTCCATAATTTCAGTAGAATCACCTCTGCAGGAGTCCAACTGACAGAGCAGTTTCTTTGTTTTTGAAACTTATGGCAAATAAAGCCAATGAAAAACTTTATTTAGAGTAAACAGAAGGTTTGTTTGGGTTTAGGGACAAACACTGTTGGGTTTAGACAAAAGCCAAACACACTGTGCACGTGACAGCTATCTGGATATGTGCATACCCTAAAAACCACCTGCTGCCACAAATTTAAAATTCTGCACAAAGAAACTGCAATTTTTGTAAAGCATATCTCCAAACATCAGCCCTTAAACTATCTCTCCAACTGATAATATTCTACCCATACCATTATTTTTAATGGTAACTTTACCACAGCTGATAATGCAATATTATTAAAAACTATTAAAAAAAGAATAAAAATCCGATGGAAGAATCTAGAAACTGCTAAACGAAAGGACTGTTAGAGGTGCACAAAGAGATTAAAATCTACAGTAAAGCACGTTGATCTGCTCTGTGACTGTGTTTTTCTAACACAAGCCGAATGTTTTTTTAATCCCATTAACAACCTTAATAATCCAGAACATGTGATCGGATGGTGGGCTGTGCAGGGAGCACCTCGGCTCTCAGCCTGTGATAGACTCCAGTCCCCCGCTGCTCTGAAACAAGCAGTTAGAAAAACGGATGGATACTTTGGATTCACCTTGTGAAATCTTCCCATCTATTCTTTTTTGTTGTTGTCTAATTAGCACAGAGACTGCCTCATTAAACCAGTAAATAACATCAGAAAGCAGTTCCATGTTCATAAACCAGTATTGGTACTGGTTGGTGCTGATGGATCTGAGTGCTGGTTTCAGTACAGCTGATCATGAAATCATTGGACAGGAACAGCTGTTTTTTTTTTTATTATTCTCTGACAGAAAACTATTTAACTTGATAATGATTCTTAAATATTCATCGAGGTGCCTCAGGGATCAATTTTAGAATCCCTTATTTAGCAGGTGCTACTCCATGCTGATACTACCAGGTGGCAGTTTTGTGTCCGTACTGATGAGAATCCATCCACATCCAGAGGCCATCGGCAGTCCAGCTGACGGGTTCCTAGATTCGGTGACAGACCCTCTCGGATGGACACAGGTATGTGCAACTGTTCTTGGATATCTTACATACTACATAATAAATGCCCTGGACTGAGCTCCCTTAATGCTTGTAGGAATGTGGCTAAATGAATCCAGCAGTGATAGGAACTACCTTTTCTGACTGTAAAGCAAATTCTCCTCCACTTCTGCGATACAAATGCTGTGGAAGCTCATAATTAGCTTCTGCTACTTGCTCTTTATCTCATTTTTTGTAAAGCTTTACATTTGTTCATAATCATTTGCTGGCAGAGAGGCAGAGGAGGATGAATAAACTGCATCAAATGAAATGCCAGCCACTCACTGACAACACTCAGTTATAAGAACAACCCACACTGGAAGAATAAAATGAACTTTATTGATCCCTAAGGGTAGAATTAGGTCAGGGCGGCAGCGGAAACTCAGGCGTAGGCTGAAAAACCAGGCGAGATGGAGTCAAAGAGCAGTAATTAAAATACAATACCAAGAAAAATATGACCTACTGGGATGGAAATGGACACAACACTGCTGGGATTTCTGCAGACTTTCTTTGAAAAGGCATCTTTTCTTCCAAGAAGTGAGCGACAGCACACAGTCCAAACACAAAAGGACAGGTGACACCTGAGCCGAGCACAAATAAAACGATCAGCGTGAACACACCCACAGCATCAGAGTCGACACCGTGACCTTCTCTTCCAGCCTACGTTCGACTCCCTCAGACACGATAATGCCGACCATCACGGCCCTTCGTGTGAGCTGTGCTGACGGACCAAACCCTCCCACCACACGCACTGAATCATGGGTAACCAGAGGACAGAGAAGAGGGGGACAGAGAGGTAGCAGCTTTGTCCGATTGTGAGCTTGTGTGGTATAATTCTGAAACCACAAATGGCATCAAATCTGTCCCTCATGATAAATCCTGACTGGACCCACGCACGGGGACGTACACACCCTGTTCTCCACACTGAGCTCACCTGTATGCAGCCAGCTCAGATGGGACCACAATCCTCTACAAATTTTGCCTAATTACATGAGCAAATGAAGAAAAACGAGGGTCATAATGAATCTAAGGCTCCAATACTTTTCAAACGCTGCAGGTGGCACAAACATGCATGATGATCACGTCAGCTTCAGGGCACAGAACATAGAGCCTAGCTTCAATAACATGTATATCAGAAGTATATTTAATGCTAACGTCATTATTTATATGCAGCAGACAGTGTGCAGCCACAGAGTCATATCCATGTTTTCATGTATGCTTTTTATGGAGCTTACGGCTCTCCCTCTGAAACAACATTTCCACACGAGTCTCTGAGGTCAGATGTCTCTACAACCAACCAGGATGAGGGAGCAGCATGGCACCACAGCCCTGACGCTGCTGGCATGATGCGTTACACAGGAACATTAACACGTTTGACAGCTTCATTAGAGCCCAGGTCATCTTCACGTCAGGGAGCACGTGAGGCCGTCACAAAAAACTGGACTTTTTCCTGTATTTAAGAATAAAGTTTGGACCCTCCACGTGTGGTTGAAGGGTCTGAGACTGTGAATAGAACAGAATAGAATGTCTTTATTGTCATACAGGATGTACAATGAGATTGGAGAATAAAGTGGGGAATAAATGAAAGCTGTCATGATGCTTGATTAAAAATACTTTTCATTAAAGTTAATAAAGTTACAAAATATCTTTAAGTATCATTTAACTGAGCAAAGATCCCCCAGTGAAGCTTCAACCATTTTATTGAGTTATTACTGCTCATATCGGGATTTTAAGAATAACTTACCCTAACTATTTTCCACTTTACAATAACCGCACTGATATTTGGGGGAGAAGAAGCAGCAGTAATAATAGTTTATTTGCTTTGTATCCAGCACAGATCAAACTGCCCTGCTGCACAGATAAAGGAGGGGGTTTCATCAAAGTTCCTTTTCTTTGTACTGAGGAACTGAGAGTGCTTTAGTGCTGCCTGTTATCAGCACACGCACACAAAGACACACTCTCACTTATCTCCCTGTGGACCAGCGTTTAGGTGGTGGAAGCCTCTTTTGTGTCTTTGGCTAAACATTGGACAGATGTCACATTCACAGCCTCCCGGAGAGCTCATAACTCAAAGCAAGAGAGGCAGAAACAAACACCCACACGAGCACTCACACCAACCCGGGCTGCATCCTGAAACCTGTTTTCAATCCTGTACTGGAGTTATTGATCAGTGCAGCTTTTAACATAATGTTTTAACCATTGGGATCAGAAAGGGCGTGTGCTGAGAGCTTTATGGCAACATCCAAACACACACACACACAGGTGGAGGTGTGTCACCGGTGCAGCAACACACACACACACACACACACACACACAGAGTTAGAAATGCTTTGGCATGAGCAGAATTAATGCTAAACTAATTTAACGGAGCACACAGAGTTGTACAGACATGGCTACCACCAGCAGTGAATGCTAGGCTAATGGAATGATGAATATCAGCTATATGACGCAGTGTATTCCAGGAAATTCACCCCCCCCCCCCGGCAGCTATTTCCTCAGACGCGGGTCAGGCCATATTTCTTGCTAACTGCTCCGATGACAGCAGAGTCTCTGAGAGGAAGCTGGGTCAATGATGATTAAAGCCATATACCTCCACCTTTCGCATTTGCTCCTGTGTTTTCTCATCACATTATGGGGCAAATCAAAGGTTTGAGCTGCTTTCGAGCTTTAATGAGAACACAGCTTCTTGCCACAGCTGGAATTTCTTATTAGGGGCTGCAGACCGGAATAGATTTGAGTTTTCATTGCACTGAATAATATCCAGATTTTTTGATGTGAGAGATGTATTCTCTCCAGTGTGCTGTGGGTCTTTCCCAGGGCCTCCTCCCATCTGGTCATGCTTGAAGCGCCTCACCGAGGAGGCGTCCAGGAGGTCGGTCCAATGTCTGGATCAGCGGCTTCCTTCAGAATAGCGCTGTTGATGCTCCTCCTCATCAAAGATGGACAGCTGAGGTGGTTCGTGCATCTTTCAGTCACTACACCCACCTCATGGTCTTAGGTGGGAATGCCTGTGAGCTCCAAATACCTACACCCTATACCAACAGCATAAGATAAAGAAAAACAAAAAGGACTTTTTTGGTTAGCTTAAAGGCCAAAAATCATATTCTTACAGCACAGGATTGGCCTCTTATTAATGATGACTTAGATGTCTCGATTTTAGGAGCTTATGCACCTGAGATGTGACGACTTGGTGCAAAAACACCGTATGTTGCTTTTCACTTTTGACTATGAATGCTGGGAAGTTGAGCGGTAACAGTGGCGGGGATCTTCATCACAGTGACTTACATTTGTGAAGAGGAGCGTGTGACGTTGTAACAGTTTAATGAGACCAGCACAGAACTGAATACACCGATCAGAGACGATCAGTCATGATCAATACGTCCACTATTTGGACACATTGGCAGGTGGCAGTGGCGCAGTGGATAGGTGCTCACCTCGCAACCGGAGGGTCGCTGGTTTGAGTCCCTGTCGAGTGCACGCTGTCATTGTGTCCCTGGGCAAGACACTTAACCCACATTGCCTAAGTGTGAATGTGGTGTGTGGTTGGTGGTCGGAGGGGCCGTAGGCGCGGATTAGCTGCCACGCTTCCGTCAGACTGTAGCTGTGGCTACATTAGCAGCTCACCACCACTAAGTGTGATTGAGGTGTGAATGAATAGTGCACGAAATTGTAAAGCTCTTTGAGTTCCGTGAAAAGCGCTATATAAGTGTAAGGCATTATTATTATTATTGATTTCAATCACAGTCTGATTGATTGATCGCCGTGTGTCTGTCTTTAAAGTCATTGATGTCATTGTCTTTGGGACAAATGCTCCAATCGTCAAAACAAAGTGGGGTCACTTCTTTGTTCTGTACTTACTCTAAATCAGCTCTGCTACATATTTCAAACGTGTCTTCACAGTAACTGAAGATGGTGAAGAAGAAAATATCTGGTTTTACTTGTCAGCATGTTGGAGGTGTCTGCGGCGGTCACCAGATTTGGTCGGTGACCAACCGGTGAGATCACAGACACAGTCAGCCAGGATTACTGCCCTTCCTTCACAGCGAGTCTCTGTTCACCCTCAGAAAGGAGGAGCTCTGAGCTCTGAGCAGATTGCAGCTCCTTCGTCTTAGAAAGCAGCCAGATAAACCCGAACCGATCGAGACGCCTCCTGGATGGCTCCCTGTGGAGTCCACCTGGGATGCAATCCAGAACACTCTCCAGGTATTTTAAATCCCATCCGTCCTGAGAACAAGCTGAAGGACACGAAGGACTGGGCTTTAAAAGAAGCAGCTGAAGATGGATGGATCATCCAGTCGATAAACACTTGATGAACTCAGGAAGTAAAACTAGATTGCGGTCTGTCTCAGTCTCCATAAAATATGTTTCATCCCTCTCTCAGAAATAAGACAGCAATTATGTTGAAAATAAGGTTAAACTTTAAAAAAAATGGTGTCTGACAGCACTTAGAGCTGCACTGAAGGCATTTACCAAATCCCTGCAGACGTATCCGTCCTGCTTATGCTGAAATCCTACAGCGAGTGTACAGTGGCAGTGTGCAGGCTCAAGATGGACCTCGTGAAATGAGTTAAAATTATACTATACAGACGGGAATATTTTCTATTTGAGGATTCTGGACGTGTCTTCAAAAACATGTTTTTTGTCTTCTGTTTATTTTCCGTGAGAATGTTGGTTTAAACCATTCTGTGACTGGAACACACCCATTAATGCTTCAAATGTGAAAATGATTAACTGACAGGTGAAAACTAGCACCAAGATCCAATTTAAAATCACTAAAAAGCCGGATAAATGAGCCAAGTGTGGGACTGCTTGGATGCGGTTCTGGTGAATCCTCAGCGGAGCAGCTCACTTCCTCTCAGCACAAACCCACTTCAGTGACCTCATGGGTCACATGCTACACACCAACAAGCTCCAGTGACAAGACCAAGCTAATTAGCATCCAGGCCGTCGGGTCGGCTGTCATTCTGCATCTGTGCTGCTGTCGGTCGGCCCTTTGCAGGCATGTCAGCACAACAAGCTGCTCTCATGTATTTGAGCACATTTCTTCTCTGTAACAGATTTACAGACGTAGCTGAGAGCACTCGCTCCTGCTAAAGCCACTAATTAAAGGCATTACAGCTGGACCTGGTTGTGGTTGGCTTCCCTCTCAAAAGGAATGACTGAAATCTGTCCAATCAGTGAGTTTCTGCTCAGTGGGATTACATTGTTTGAATTCCACTTTATCTGTCATTCATTTTTTTTTTATTTCAGCTCTGAACAGAAAGAGATTTATCTGCAGAACATCACTCTGACTGCGAGCCAGAGGAAATGAGAAACTGTGGACAACTACCGGGCCTGATTCACAACATGCATTAGTGTGTAACAGCACCGAAGCACAGCTCAGAGCTGGACTCCACACTCGGATTTGATGTGACACAACATCAGCATTAACAAACAGAAGGCCGTTCATAATGCAGAGCTTCACCGCAGCAAGACAATCACCATACATCGAATTTGTACTCAGAGCAACAGCAGTCCTGACACAATGGTAGACCTAAGGGAGGAACAGAAAAGTCATGATCTCTCCTGCCTCCACTGGCTCTCTGCAAGTTTTAGAATTGATCTGAAGATTTTATTTTATTTTTTTAAATCATTTTTATTGACACATCTGGGTTTAACTGCAATACTGACCCCAGTTCACATTCATAAAGTCCTTCTGGCTGCTCCAAAGTCAAACATTAAATCTAAAGCTAACTTCTCAGCTTTGAAATGGCCCAGCAGAGGAGATAGGACTCTTTGCTTATTGTATAACAGGCAGCATATTCCTCACCCGAGCCCAAGTCAAAGATGTCCAGACATGGCTGCCATCTTCACCCATCACTCATTGCATGGATACTTAATTAAACAAGCTAATAAAAAGCTAAACTGCTGGATTAAGGCCATCTGTCTTTTTGCTAGCTGCACAAACTGTGTATGACGCAATCATGATTGTTTAATAACCTAGATACTCTCCTGCAGATATGCTTACAGAGTGTACTCTCAAAATGTTGCAGAGATCCAGCATGGGTCAGAAAAACAGGGTTCGAGACTTTTCCCCAGCAACACTTCCCACTTTCATGGGGCATGCTGAGGCATTCCCAAGCTCAGTTCAGGCATGCCCGGAAAACAACCAACGAGAGGCAACCAAGAGCCATCCTATCAACCTCAACTGTCTCTTCTCTTTGTGACGGATTAGCGGCTCTACTCCTTCTGGACGTCACACTCCTCACACTATGTCTGAGGCTCACACTCCCCCAAAGAGGAAGCTTGTTCTGGCCATTTAACCTTAAATCTCGCGTAGCTGAGGTTTGGACAGGTAAACCAAAAGCTTCACCTTTACAAAGGTCACGCTCCTCACCCACACTATGGCTTCAGATCCTGACCAAGAACAAATAGCTAACAGTTTAACTTCAAATCCGCTGAGACAGGAGCTTATTCTGATCCAAAGATAATATCACAGTGGTCACGTTGTTGTTCACGTTGTTTTAGTTTGTTGTTTTTTAGAGGTCAGGTTAGACTCGGCTTTCATTGACATAAGGAGCACTCTGTCCACAGCATACACTGTATGCAATATCACATTAATACAAACACAGGGCTACCAAACTCTAATGCAATAGTTTCAGCTTGCAAAACTTTTCTGAACATGCACTTAGACTATGATTGCAAACAATAATTCTATCAAACCTGCCTGCAAATATGATACCTGGAACTAATGGAGAAGAAGAGTCCAACAGTTCTCTGTGGGTTTAGGCACTTAACGTCAGCCAATAAATCCAATAAACCTTTGTATATCCCTTCATCATCCTCAGCATGACTTTGCTCCCTTTCATGTAAACAGATATTTCATACAATTGTTTGTAACTCTGCCCCTGAGGCCAGCAGCATTCCTGGCTTCACCCAGCCAGATGCTACAAAGAGCGAGGCCAGCATCTCCAGAGCTGAGGCTGCGATGCAGGGACAGCAGTGTGAAAGTTCATTTTTACGGATTATGCCGTGCTCGTTACTTGAAAGAGAAACTGGCTGAGCCAATTAGAGCCAACCCTGGAAACAAAATGGCTCCTCAGTCTGACGGTTTTCTCCTACCCTGATACTGTGCAGCCTTGACAAATGCTCTGCCTATGACTCTGTGTGTTACAGCTGGTTCTAGGAGTCACAGTGTGTATGTCAGACTGGGTTAGCTCAGTGACCTTTGCCCTCAGGCTCAGCGAATCAGCCTAACGCACGAGCAGAGCAGATTCAGCACAGGAAGCAGCAGCACAGCGATCAACATCGCTGCTATGACAGCCCCCCCCCCCCCCAAAAAAAATAGTAGTTTGATTAGTTGTATTAAAATAAAGACCCTGAGAATAAGGCAGAGCTCTTCCAACAGAAAGACAGAGAGAGACTGTAGACTGCACTACATCAGTTATTATCAGATCAGTCACAGCGTTTGCGAAGCATCTGTGTTTCTTTCACTACCAGCAGCCTGAACAGTTGATAGAAGGCAGGATGGATCCAAGCTTTCATGTCATTTATGTCAAATTCTGACTCTCCCAGAGGAAGAAGTGTGAAAGCTGGAGACCTCTGCACACTATGCGCCTCAGCATGTGCTGACCCCTCGCTATCTAGCCGTCTAGACTTTCACCTGGAATCACCTGCGGTGAGACACACAGATGTGCAGGATGTGTCACCAAGTGTTTGTGGGCCCTTTACTGTTTAACAGAGTTTCCATCTGTGATGTTAAGCGGCAACCCCAGTTTGAGTGACAAACTCTGGAAAACTTTATTGATCCTTAGCGACTAAAAGGCATGTTTTTTGAGCTATTCATCGAGACACACATCGCACGCTCTGGAGCACAACATCTCAGGAACATCTTAAAGAAGTTTATTCAATTTTACTACAAACCTTTATTTGGACTATGAACTATTTAATTTTTGGAGGTCAAAGGTCAAGGTCATTGTGACCTCATGTCTGCTGCTCCCCAGCAATGCCTTGGAGATAAGAAAGCTTGAAAGAAAAAAAGATGGGGGCCCAACTCACCCGATACTTCATGCTGACCTTTATGCTCTGGGATATAATCAACCTCGTCTGTCATTCTGACATTATTAACCACGCTTCCACGAGTTTAAAGCTGTAACGACCGTTACAAGCCACCAATTACATTTCTGCGTCCAAAGCAAAGGTTACTTCAGCCCATGAATAAAAAAGAGTGAAAACGAGAGTGGAGGCAGAAACCGCGCGCACAGCACGGATAGAGTTTCTCCCGGTAGGGATCACTTTGACCGCCATAGATACAGTTTCTACTTCCCTATCACGCACATGTCAACGCAACATATTGATGCAACACAGCGGCGAGAGCAAATTATGATGCTTATTTTCTTTATTTCAAAAACAGGATAAACTTATGGTGATCGCTGAGCGCGCCCCGCGGTCCCTGCCCGGAGTCGTGTTACCTTCCTCGGGGCACCATGGGCTCGTAAGATGCCTTCTTTGTGGAAACGGATAACATTTTCGGTGGCCTCGGTGCTCTGTATCGGCTCGGTGATCCTCTTGGTGGTGGCTTTGTCCTCGGAGCGGTGGGTTACCGGACGGATCCTTTGTAAAACCGGGGTGGAAATAGTGAATGCGTCAAATCCAGAGCTGGACCAGTTCATCGGGCATATTTATTACGGGTTGTTCCAGGGAGGAAAGACCAAGAGGTGCGGGCTCGGGAAGAGACGCTCCAAAATTTACAGTAAGATAAACAGAAAATATGTCTAAAATATGTTTAGATTGATGCTAAAACTCTTGATTACTGACTTTTAAAACTGCACAGTTGGTATTTTATTAGTACAGCCAAATACATGAGCAATATTTCATAGATTTTTGGCATTCATAACAAAGAAGGAACTTTTTAACTCAAAATTTGTTATTTTAGCTGTGACATAAGTATAATAAATTTACTAAGCTGTTATTATAGGCCTCCGAGAGGCAGAAAGAAGCTAAAATCATGGTCATGCTGTTCACTCAAACTTCAAATCAATACATGAGCTTATTTCTGTAGAATATATCAACATTTTAAAGTATGGGTATCCATGATTTTACAATACAATACAGAGGGTTACAGGCTCACAGCTTCACCTTTTATACAGTCCCACAGAGCTCACAGTTTATGTCTCTTCTGCTCTGTCTATGTGGCTCTCCAGTTTTTCCAAAGCTTGTGCGGACACTGAATGGTGGCCTTCACATGATGGTGATTCTTTTCCTGCTGGGTGCTGTGGGTTTCGCGCTGGTCAGTCTGTCTTTCTGTATTTACAATGCACGCAAAGTTCCCTACCAGAGCATCAAAGGGCACAAGGGACTCTATCTGTGGAACATCATCGCCGGTATGTGAAGATGTCAGTCTCTGATGTTGCATGACTTTATTACTTGTCCTTTCCATTAATACCTCCCTGATTTGCATCCTCCTCTGTCTGCAGCTTTCTTTGGTGCCCTGGGTGTTCTGTGTTTCCTGGCAGCCATTAGACACCACAGTCTGACAGAGCGAGTGGCAAACTTTCGGGAGAACCTCTTCGTCCTTGTTGTCCTAGATGACAGTCTGGGCTGGTCTTTCTGGCTTGGTGTAGCCAGCATTGCGACTCACTTTGCCGTCTGTGGAGTGGTTGCGATGAGTCGGATCAAGCTGCCCAAACCGGAGATCAAGAAGCCTGAAGAACCCACTATTTCTTCTTTGGACCTGCTCTACTGAAGGACCGACTGAAGAGCA